>VZTU01011815.1:14612-34777 GCA_013400835.1 Zapornia atra | reverse complement strand
TTTCCATTTGTTAGATTATCTTTTTTTTTAAAAATAATTAATTTACTGCTCTACAAAACTAGGTTTGGAAACTAGGTTCAGCCAGGCCTGTGTCCATAGAGGTTAATCAAAAGATTCTTAGGCAATATTTGAGAAAACAATAATCTTAAGTATATGAACAAATACAGAAGCAAAGGTCACAGCTACTTATTTAATTATGCTAGAATTTTGGCCCTGTAATCTTCAATATTTCCTCAGGGAAAGCCTCAATTGGGAGATTAATAGGCAAATAACACTGAATTTCAGTCATCATTAAATGAAAGCAAACACACAAACACATCTTGCCTGTAGTCCATATCCTCCATGGCAGTAATAAATTAAGTGCAGAAATCTTAAAATGTCACAAATGCAAAACATGTTCTGGATACATTTCTGGATAAAAAAGTTACAAAAGAAAGTAAGAGCATCATATTCCAGAAGACAAGCAGACAAGAAATCAGCATCTACATTTAGATATGCATAGTTTCGGGCCTTAGATTACATGTTGTTAATTCTTCTTTGTTATTTTTAACCATTTTTACTTTGAAACAGAAATAGTTACAGCATACTGAGTAGATTCCACCTCCCCACTAACCAAAATTGTTCTATGCACCTTTCTTAACTGTTCAGGCAACAGGCATAAAAACTACAGGGAGAAGATTAATTTTGCCTATGGGTTTAGAATGACCAGTAATTAGTTTGGGTAACTCTTCAGTTAACTAGGTCAGATGTTGATGATCACATTTCTTCATTTCATTCCATCAGCAAAAGAGAGATTAACAGATTAACATCTGGCATTGTGACTCAAAGATTTCCACTCTTAATGATTAATTTATCTAGTAAATCAGCACTGCCTGCCTCATATCATGCTGCGTTCAGGCTGATGATGGAATATGGATTTCTGTAAAGTCTGACTTTTTCATAGAGATCTCCTAAACTCCACTGAGCATAAGACCATCACCAACATTGTGAGTCATCTAAAAGACTGGAAGAAACTGGCCTCCCTGCTCTGTTATTCCTCCACTTCTGTTCATTAGCAGATGGAACCACAGGAAGACTTTTGACTTGAAAATGCGTGCCCTTAAATTCCATCTTCAAGCTTGACTGCTGAAACTGATTCCTAAGTATCTTAATCTTCTTAAAATACTTAATTTTTAGAAGGCTGCTGCTCTGTACGTTATAAAATTTAAGCCCTCCATACATACCTCTCACTCCCTACAGAATATAGCTACTATATTATATTCCTATTCCAGCTGCCTCATTTAAGAGACTGGAGTTATGTGAGATGGATCTGTGAGTTTATGTGCTGGAAGGAAAAATAATGAAAAATTATTTCAACTTCTGCACTTGGTTGAGTGTACATACTGCTGGCTAATGTGGTATAAACTTCTTAACAGTTGTGTTGATAAACAGCTTTTTCAAAGCAGCTCTGTAACTAATCGCTTTAACAATGCAGACAGAACTGCTTTGCAATGAAGAGAGTGCTACATTACTCTCTGAGTTGCTAGCATAATACTAATGGCTACAGCCTCCTTACAGATCTCAAAAAACCATATTGGGAAACGTACTGATTTTACAGCAACAGAGAGCTATATGACAGGTTGGTAAAAACACTGTTACACACATACACTCGAACATTAACAGTGCAGTGAATATGAATACATCTTATTATTCCTATTGTATCCTCAAAGTCTAAATGGCATTTCCCTTCTCTTCCTTATGGTGATGTAAAATAACAAAAAATAATATATTCAATTTCACCTCATCAGTGAAAGGTAAACAATTCAAATAAACAAGAAAAAGAGATTGCTCTATCTTTCAACAGTAGTGTTAAACACTACTCTTGTTTGTAGGAGCCTCACTATCATAATGAAAAAAAATAGTTCTAATAGGTTGCTTTACTAGCTGGGTGAGAAGTGAGACATTTTGGTAATGAAGGTGAGGCGTGTGGATAAGAACAAAAAGGCCTACAGGGCCAAGCTAGTGGGCAAAATTGCTTCCTTGTGGAAAAAGGGAGGAAAGGGGAAGTAGGAGGGAAAGCAGCAGGGAAAAGGAGGGAAGGGGAGAGTAGAGGAACACAGGAATGTGAGAAAATCCTGTAGGGGGTCCCAAATAGGGTACCCCTGACAGCACCCTAAACCAAGCAGGAAAGGAGACAGAGTAAATTCAGTCATTGAAAGAAATGGCTCTGTATCCCTTAGCCTCCTCTGTCACTGTTCAACTCCCACAATTATTAATTCTCTAATGATGTGTTTTAATTAGGGCATAGGCCTAGGTTATGATTAGCTACACTGCTGATCAAATTTTATACCTAAACTGATTTCAACTGAACGATGATACCACTGTAATGTAGGATCAGTGACCTCATGAACTGTCTCACACATCTCTGTGGCTTCCTGAAAGCAAAAGAATAATTTTATGCACCCGAACAGCTGCAGTAACTGCTGATAACATCACCCATTTATGTGTTTATATGAGAAGCCTTAAAACTTGGTATTCCAAACATCCAGCAGTCTTTCAGAACCTAAAACTACAAAAATATCTTTAAAATCACGTGTATTTTTGTTTATATTTTTGAAGTTTCATGGTGTTTTTTTTAAATTTGCCTTATGATTTTTTGCCTTCTAGCTATGCCTTCAGCACCCTGTAAAAACACATGCTGAAAATGAAAGCTCAGCTTCAGCTGAAATAACTTTGTTTTCAAAAGCTGGAGTTGTGTGGAGAAATACCATGAATGTCTTTTGCAAGCTGTCAGATTACATAATTTATTACCATCCCATTCATTAGAAAGTACTAGAAGGTAAATTTCTTTTTATGAGAAATATGTTCAGGTCATCGTTCATTTATTCACTCACTGTGACAGTACATTAAAATTACTTTGACTCAGCAGAGACCAACACAGTGTTGACTGTCACTTATAAAACAATAAAAATAACTTATTTCAAGACTTTCACTGTCAGCGAGTTATTAAAAATATTCTTCCAAAATTTCCTAATCCTGAAGCTACTATCTATTCAATGGGCATGGATAACAAATTAACAAAGGCAGAGATGCAAAGAATTCAGTATCAACTTATGTTTAATGGTACCCATGAGCTGAAAGTCAGAGCTGAGAACCTAGCTACAGCTCACAGCGCCAGCCCCTGGCTGAAAAAAGTACTTCTGCTTTTAGCTATGGAAGATACACCCATTTTTCTTCCTAGTGTGGTGTAATACTGAACGTAGAAGACCTTAGTTTAGTGGCCTATGTATTGCATTTGATCTCTTAAGTGTGACTGAACATAATATCATCCCTGGCTTAAATTTTACTAGAGAGACATCTAGCAGCCCCTCATTTGTATTTTATAGTTTCTAATAAGCTAAGCAGAATAATTGCCAGGCAACTTAAGAGTAAGGGAAGTAAAACTATACTGCAAGAATGCTTCCATGAGTAGAACAGGTGCTAAAAAAGGCACAATACTGCATCCCAACAATTCCAGCAAAGCAAAAATATACTGTAGAATCACAAAAGTTAATTCTAGACAGAGACTACTCAGCTGAGATGCTCATGTATAGTTTATTAATGAAAATTTATTAGTGAAATTTCACTAATTTACATAATTTTTTTCTGTAACTGTTCTATAATATCTAATCAACTTTAATCCCTTCTCTTTGCACTGGTCACAAGTCCACCTGTTATGGCTCTGGTTGTATGCAGTGCCTCCTCAGCATCTCAAAAAATAGGTCTTCCTAGACAGTCATGGAAATAAAGATTTCTCCAGTTCTGTCATGGAAGTTTTCATAGAAACTGTTTTTCTGAAACAGCCACCACAGAATGAAGTCAGAGGAGGCTACTAGCAAGTACTGAGAGGAAATGACACAAAAACCCCCATGCATTTCATTCTCAGATGAATGTTTCCTGCATACAAGAGATGGGATTCATCTCATCTAACATGATCCATTTCATGATTACACATTTACTCTAGGTTAGTCAATGGAAAAAGATGGGTGCCTCCTGAATGAACAATGTTTCCTTTTCCAATAAAGGTGTGTCAATAAGGTAGCAGAATTGCTTCGAGTGTTTGGTTGTTTTGTTAATTCTTCTGCATACCCAACTTCCCAGTTCTCCCTTCTTCTATAGAGCTGAGTCCCATACAGAGGGAAGAGTCAAGTTTTAATTCTCCGAGTCTGAAACTGATTCATTATCCTTTGTTTCTCTGTCCTCTGGGGTTTCTCTCCATGCTGCACTAATGTCTCACTTCCTATTGTCTTCATTTGTGTATAGCCACTTAAAGTTGTTTTACCAACACTACAAAGAAAACAAGATATTGGCCATACATACTGGCTTTATTCCAAACTGAATGCAGTTTGTCTTCCATCTATATTCCTTTTTTTTCCCTTCCCATTCTGTTTAGATATTTATGATTCCTTGTGAATCTCTATTAGTCAACTTTAATATGCTGCTTATTTTTACTTCCAGATCATTAATTAATATGTGAAATACTGCAGGCTCTAACCCAGATCTTTGTAGCATCTGCCTCCCTACAATATGATGTAAACCTTTTGTTTTCAGTTCCTGATTCATGTTGCATCTTATCTGTCAAAACCCTTTTCTACATAACTTTCAATAAACTTAAACCTTAAATATCAAAAGCAATATTTTTTGTAGATTTTGTAAGCAATTAAAAAATAGAATAAATAAAATCAGTCAGCATGGCAATCACATTAAATATATTTCTATTTCTTTGTTCTCCCTGAGATGAATCAATTTCATCCTGAACGGATTTATCAGGTTAAGCTGTATTCAAATGCTGTTGCAGAGGATCACATTATTTTCAAGTATAAGTTAAATTAGGTAAAATTTTTCTTAAAACCTACAGAACTAGGTGAAAACATGTTAAAAGGCTATGGTTATTCATTTAAACAGTAAACCAACACACACATATGTAGACAAGCAGAAAGGCCAAATTGTTTGATTTTAGAGTCCTTTCTATTCACCTTTGTAAACTGTCTTGGTGAAATTCTTGCCTAACTCCTTAAGTTCTCAAATTTTCCCATAAATCTTGGGCTTTTAGAGTCTTGAGTGAGCTCTAATCCATTTTGTGAAGCTGTTTCAGATAGGTGACATGAAAGACATAGAAGATTTGTTCAACACAAGCCACATTTATATCTATGCTCTCAGCCAGTTATAAGGTCATTGTAGTCCAGGTAAAGTTTTGGTGAAGAAATTAAGTCAACAGTTCTGTGTGAATAGAAGGAACAGAAAGGCCTGATTATGCGATACACTGGTAATTTAGCTGTCTGCTTTTTGTTACATACCTAAAATTTACTGGAGAGTTTGATAGGTTTATATCCCAGAAGTTTGATCTCTTTTAGCCTTCAAAAATGTAATGCATCTCACTAACCACATCTAAATACACTGGGGACATAACTCATTTGCCAAATTACACTCAATTTTGTGAAGATTCTCACAGAGCTTTAAGGACTCAAATTACAGACATATTCAGCACTTTCAAAGGGTTGTGTTCAGGATTTTTTGATGATTCTAAATATCTATCAGAAATGTTATCCTTCCAATGTACCTTTTAAAATCTAGTGTAGACTATGATAAAGCAACTCTGTCCAAATTGACAATAAATGAAGTAAATTCATCAAGTTCTCATCCAATTCCCATTTTTCAAAGTACTCCTTTACCTGAAACATAATAGAATTTAGATATTTGCAAATATAAATTGTAGAATCATTGATTTAATTACAGCCTAGGGTGAAACAGGTTTTACCAACCAAATACCTCTTTTTGGTGGAAATAAATATTACAATTTATTTTAAAAACAATGTTTATTGCATGTTTTGCCTTCAATGTAGATCTGTGATAAGCACAGATAAAATGAGGCCTGTTTCTTCCTAATCCAGACTAAAGCATTATACAGATTGGACCAAATACTTACTCTCATGTAGTTTGCAGGTGAAATTCCAATAGAGGAATTTTTAAAGTCTAAAAATAATTCTTTGTATGTTCTACATACTTTGCTAATTAAGGAAAGAAGCCATCACACCCCTCAGGTTTCCATGCATTAATAATACCAGCTTCTACTATTACAGGCACCAAAATTTAATGTTTTTGCTGCCATAAGCAAATTCAACTGTAGGAATACTTGTGAAAGTTCCACCCTCTGCCTTTACTTTGCCAACAAAAGAGTTGCAGTTTATTTCTCCCCAGTTTATTGTGCATGCATTTAAAACCAAACCAAACCACACTATTCTAAGGGTTGTGGAGATTTCAGATGCTTTGCAGTTTTCTCATCCGAATATAAAATAATACAGAGTTCATACTCTTATTTTGTTATGACTAGATGTATACTCTACTCAGAGAGAGTAGTCAGTTTTCAGAACAGAGATCACGAGTAGTGTCTACAGTGCTATGCTTGCAGCTACCCTACTGAATGCATCTGCTAAATTTTGAAAAATAAATTCACATCAGAAATGATACTTGACAATAGGAGTTGCAAAAGAACCTCAAAAAGACAGTAGTAAAATGACAGACAAAGTTCAGTGTAGATAAACACAATACAGGGTGCTCTAATGGAGAAAATCTAAATTTCTTGTACATACTGTCAGAATCTGAAGCTGCTCAGGAAAGAAATCAAGGAGCTATAAAATATACAGTGAAGACAGCAGCCAGACATCTAGATAATGGGACTTCTTAGCAACAAATGCAGAACAAATGAAAAAACCCACCTGCCTGTATCATAAACATAAGTCTATGATTCACCCACATCTTGTATATAACACACAGTTATGGTTCCGCCCTCCAGAGGAGTCTAATTGAACTGAAAAAGGGTATACTAAAAACCAAAAAGAATAATCAATCATGATAAAAGCTTCATGCAGGAAGTAACAATAAAGTATGACTCAAACTCTGACAGAAACAGCTAAGAAAGGAACATGAGATACCTTGGTTAGAGATTAAAATACTAGGATTTAGGTGTTCACTTTTACCTGTGCCATTTGTGCAAACTCCCATTATAGTCTATCAACAGATATCTAGTCAGTAAAGCTGACCAAGACCTGAGAGCAACTGAGCTCACCGAGCTGACTCCAAGGTCCCAACTCATTTGCCTAATCTCAGAGACCTGGTGACATTTAAGTAGCCACAGGCACCTGAAACATCCACACAGGGGTTGACAAATATGCCACATGCTTTGCAGAATAACTATCCTTTTCCAGAACTAGGCAGATCATGCTCAAATCTCAAGTGAGATTAGTTCTACCTCAGTGTAACTTAGATAATTTTAATAAAACATATTTTACCTAATGAAGATGTGACTTCAGGAAAAAATAATAGGAAAAAAATATTTCATATACCATATGCAATGCTGCTGAAGTGTTCCAAAGCCTAAATACACAGCTTTAGGATATTTAAGTGAGAATGTTTTAAGCTGAGTTGTCATTGACTTCCAGCTTGAGTATAATTTTCTCAACTGTAAAATATTGGTATCTACATCCTGGTTAAAGAAAATGTTAGGAGAGAGGTGCAGTGATAGTGTCACTGAAAAGGGTGCTTTTATACCTTACTCATGAAGACAGAACATGAAAAAACTACAATGTTGCAGTTTAGTACCATTAGCAGTTAATGGATCACTAGATATTTTATTACCTATTGTCTGTAATATGCATAGTAATAAAACATACAGCATTTTGTATATAAACATTAACTGGGGCTCTCTGAAAAAGTGTCTTGAGTTTGGTATATGGTTTCCATTATAAAGTGTCTTTGAGTTGTCGATTACTAAGGCTGTCAGATTTCCGGCAAATCTGGTACAGTCAGTGACAATTTTTTTATGGTAAGAAGGTAATCCCAACACATTGATCTCATTTTTATACCTTGAATTAATTTCAGTGACAGTTTCTATCCATCCAAATAATAAGATTCTAGGTTACTTGCTAATAGAAATAGTAGCTTTAATACTACTTTTGATTAGTTGATCAACATAATTATATGACATTGCACATGGGTTTTATGATCCAGGAGTTCCCTTTTAGTTCTGTAAGGAAAACAGTGATGACAAGTTAAGAAATCTTTAGTATGAACATTTTTTGTCAGATGGTAGATATCTGAAATCTTTATAGAAAACTGTACATAAAAATAATGAAAAAAAAATCATCAAGTAAAGTACATGGGGCTATTGATAGCTAGTTTTGTTAGCCTTGATAATGCGTCATGTAAGCAGCTTTATAAAAAGATTCTTTCTTTTGCCTACATAGAAACCAGTTTTTATACTCCTTGCCCAAAGGAAAAATTTTGTTGCTCCAAAAGCAAGATCCGAGTTTTTATGCTGTTCCATTTTGTTTCATTTCTGCAGAATACTGAATACCTCTCTAGAGAAATGAGATCAAAAAGCCTCAAGCACACAGGAGAGCTCTGGCAGCATAACAACTAACTGCACATCAGCTGAGCCATTGTAGGCATTGGTTACTGTTGGCACATCATAGTAAATAAGGTCAATAAACTTAGCTTAAACTATGTGAAAAAGGCAACATATTTCAACTAGAAACATGAGTAGACAACTGGAGTGCTACCTTACAGTTGCTCAGCTGATAGGTGCTTACAGACTAAGCCATTAGAATTTGATAGTATTTCATTCCCAACATATCAGCCATTTTTTTAAAATGGCAAATAAAATAGAAAAGTGCTGCAAACACTGGAGTGGTGTAAACAGTCTGTGCCCTCACACACACATACCAGGCCACTCAGTAGTTCTGTATTCCACCCACAGAGTGCAGATAATAGAATTAAATATGAGCATATATCTCATACAATTCTGTGCAAAAGTGAGACATCCTTCCTTAATTAACTAATGAAAGTGGGATTTGCTTATCTGGCTGATTTCCCACTGAAGCTTATTCAGTAATATTCATATTTTCTTTGCTACTGACTGAGCTGAGGGGCAATAAACCTCCTGGAGATGGGTGGTGATAAGCAGAGAGCATGTGTAACATTTTGAGATGCTCCACACAGAGTCATTAAGGAACATCTGACTATGCTGCTGCTTCTAGAAGAGGAACACACTTGCTCCCCTCTGACATTTCTTTCCCCTGAAGGAAAAAAAGGGTTCTTAATTGTGTTTTATCAGTAATTAACTTTCCCCTACATTGGAACTCTCTTCCTTTGTAAGACTCATAGTATCCAACATACATGCACAAAATTATTGCCAGGCTGCTTGATTTTTTGACTAACAATCTACTTGTCCAGAAATAATGCACTTTAAAATGTTCTTATAACAAGGCTCACAAATTCCCAATATAGTCAGATGAACCCATAGGGAAAACAAATCTGAAGGTAACTATCTACTTTTATTAAAAACATTCTTCCATCAGTATCCTGGAATTTGTCTCTAAGAATGAAACAAAACCATTTTGTGGCTTAGGTAGCTCTCTGATCACCAGGTAATGGCACTATCCTAGCTGTTCATATTAGGCTTGGTTCCAGAACTGCAGTCCAGAACGACAGGTTTGAGCCCCACTGGCAGAGGTGTGAAAAGTAGCCTGAATAACAGGGTATCTGCAGGGTACCTAGCTCTTACCAGCCCTGCTTGAACTGCCTCCTCAATGAAAGTTGATCCACTCTCAGCACCCCAAGACTTCATTTGCATTTCTATCCTATCTCAAGAGAAAAGGACTGTCCTGAGACTCCATTAGCACATGAAAAGTCTATGATGGTTGATGGATGTTAGAAATCCGTAGTTTGCAGCATTGGAAAGTGACACCCAAGGTGTCTTATAAAAGTCACCATGTATTTTAAACTCCATCTTATTGCTAGACACATCAGAAACACAAAGAACTGGCAAGCACAAAACTGCATGTCAAGGGTCCAATGTCTGATGGAGCAGTCTATACTTAATTACTGATAGTCAGGCATTCTGCTACAACCACAAGAATATACTGGCTTCAGGTCCCTATCAATTTGAATGCACTAGTGTACCTATCAACTAAATGTGTGATTCATATGTAAGTGAATGACAAGTAGAGATGGACATTCCCATTTGCAAGCAGAATGTTCTTAATTCCTGGAAATTCATAAATCAAAGACTAGCTCATCTGGACATAGCTGCAATGTTATCTGATTTTAAAGTAAAAATTCAGAAGGCCTAGATAGCTCTCATCCAAAGTCACTAATCTTACCAGGGCTTTTAAACTTACCTGCACCTGTAACAACAACAACTAAAACAAAAACAATTTTCACTTTTTAATATACCCTTTATATATATATATATATATATATATATATCTCAAAAAATATCTGTTTGTCCCATGTATTTATTTAGCACTGTGAACTGAGGCTTTAAAAGCAAAACCTGAACTGGACACTTAATAATAAAACCCTGACATATTTTCATTAGTGCACTTCAGATGTGGGCAGACAGGTGATGGATGGTAAACAGGTCTGTGGCCACTTCTGCCTTGAATATACAAACACCACCTTACTTTTGCAGAAAGAAGGAACCTGCTTTGGCAGGGAGGTTGGACTCTATGATCTCTGTGTCCCTTCTAACCCCTACGATTCTGTGAATCTGTCAGTCTTGAAGAATAAGTGAGCTTACAGTTATGCTCATTGTGACAGCGCAGTGTGGGAAAACAATGTATATTCTACATGTCAACAAAGGAACAGGTCAATCTTTGTGAGAAGGGCCAGGCACCTAAAAATACTGATTAACGGGTTACAAAAAGCAGTCGCTTACTGTCCAAAGCAAACTCAATGTTTCTAAAGTTATATTTTTGCTGCTGTAGCCAGAAAAATGCACTGCTGAAGTTTTGAAAGCTTACTATAGAGTACCTCTCCAAAAGCAGGAATAGCAGGGCAGTAGAATGGAAGCAGTTTTCGGGATCGCTGTGTCCTGATCACCTCTGGGGACTCTCATGTCTTAGAAGGTAGTCAACACTTCACCCAATGATGGAAGCTCAACCTCATAACCCCATAACCCATCCTGGTTCTGCTGTTGATGCCTTTGCACACCCCTCCTTTGCCTATGACATTAGGAGTGGGCCCCAACTATGTAACAAAGAAACAAAATATAAATTAAGCTCTGTATCCTACACCTAATCTAAACATTTTGTATTCATTTTGTCCTGGCACAATGTGGAGTGGACAAGCAAATACATCATTATCTTTTTTCAACAATGAAAATCTAACATCACTGAGCCAGGAAGGTGCAGCTGTCTAACAACCGACACCAGTGTTGCATACTAGGTTAAAAAAGGGAAAGTATTATAGGCAATTTAAAGCTAGGAAGGATTTCATTACAGTTATCCCAGCTGTGATACAGCCAAGAAAAGTGTCATTCAAGAAGAAGCTCTTCAAGTTCCCAGACCAATTATTAGCATAACAAATTTTCCATATAGCCATATTTCAGCTAATCTAGTCTCAGACTGTGCTTCTCAGATGTTTGCTGTTGGTACAGCTCTAGTCTACCCAGAAATTAGAAAAGAAAGCTTATGTTTAGAATTCAAAACCTACCATGAGTTATCTGTACATGTAGTGTTACTGCAGACAAAACTGGTTCTTGAAGGCCACATTCCAAACCCAAATGGTTTGCTTTTCATAAGTACTTTTCTGAGCTTCAGGTATAAATCACCTTAATTTCAGATGACTGCAAAGTATCCAGAGGGGAAATTCTAATAGAAGAAATCACCCCACCCACATTTTAACAGTAGATGTTTGGAAAAAGCATCTGAAAAAAATGCACTGCAATAAATTTTTGCCATGAACCTTTGCACTGGGGTGATTTTTCCCCCTTTTGCTGCTAAAATAGCAGAACTTTCTTCCTCAATTGAAAGACAAGCTTTAGAAAGTAGTGGAAGAGTTTTTAGGAAAGAATGAGATATTTTTCTCCTCAAAATTCAGTTGAGATTAGAGAGACTTTAAATAAAACACTTTATATAAAAAGGAAGGCATAGAAATCTCTACAGAAAATGAGTTTGGCTTGAGAACTGAAAATTTCAAACAGGTGTTTATTTGCACAGACCTCATCAGTATGCTCTAAGTCTGCATTGAGAAATGGATCACCCAGAAAGGAGGTAGTGATTCCTCAACTGTTGTTACTGTGACGTATAAGCTGTCAAATAATAAACACCCAGCTCTTGCTATGCCATTAGAAAAAGTAATACTGTGGGTTATTTTGAGTGATACTTACGGACAAGTTTTACTTAGTGTGCAGAACTGATCAAAGATAGCAAGTGACAGAAAACAAGGGAATGACTCAGGACATCTTAATCTAAGTAATCTTTATTCAGTAATCTTTCATGTACATTTCACTGTAGTTGAGGAACCAGGAATGTTATCAATAGACATAAGGTGCTTCTTTCTAAAATTTTTTACAGACTTCATTGCTCAAACATATCTGTATTTAAAGTAATAATAATAAGGATGTATATTTGGTAGTTTTCTTTGAATTACTATTGAATGAAAATGTACCTTGAAGAATAATGTGTACATTCATGGGCAAAAACTAAGGATCAGATTGTGTACAAGCATTATTATACAAACATACAATCAAAGTATCAGTAAAGTAAGTACAGGTGTAGCATTCTAAATATAACATAGTAAGTATGCATGAGAACATAGGTTGCACTTGTGTATTCATACACAATACACGTTATCACATACAGTCTTCATTACATGACAATAGTGGCACTCTAACTAATAAGCCATTGTAACTTGAACATCTTAATGATTTCCTATTGTCTGACCTGTAGTTTTAGCCAGTGGTTTTTGATCGTTCGTGTTTTTCATTGCTAAAGTATCTTTACCAATGGCAGTGAAACAGAACATGTGAAAACTGGAAGAGTAAACAAGGGTAGGAAATAGGTTTCTCTCACTGGCAAAAGTGCAGCATAAAAATAGCTTAGAAGATAACTGCCATCTCCTGAAGATTTTCTCTCATTCCTTAACGTAGCCTGGAAAATGTTCAAAATACTCCGTAGTGTATCTCGATATAGACTAAAAGTTGCACTACAAGATACTATGCAATTTAGCCCTGCCTTTTTTCCAACTCCTTTCACCAGCGTAATTTAAAGTATGTCTACTTACTCACATCAGGAATAGTTAAGTAATACTGTGCTTTAATACCACAGTTCGACTGCAGTTTTGCAACAAGATTACTCAAAAATCCGTAAAGCGCTGACTTAGTAATTCAAGAAAAAGGCGGATACCGCCAGATCCTGAGCAGCAGCCAGACAGACCCAATGTCTTCGCAGAGCTTGAGCTATCGTCTATGCTAATTAGAACAGTTAAGGGAGAGACGTCGACTGTCAGCCACAAAGGCAACCCGCTAAGGTTGGTTTGTAGCACCCGCGGAGGAACTGTTTGAAAGGCAGTTAGCGCACACCAGTGTTTTCAAGAACTGCCTGATGAGAAGAGAGGACGGGTTTTCCCTTGATTCCTCTCAGCTAAAGGCCATCAGAGGAGGCAGCTCATAGCCAGCCCCGTCGCCCTCCGCCGCGGCAGCCGCACCTCCCTTGCAAGACTTCAACCCCGAGACTTACCTTAGTGAGCTGGGCAATCTTCTTGCACATTTTCACGTGCATTTCCTGATTACATTCCTCCGCCGAGCTGTTGCGAGCAGCTTTAGCTCCATTGCAAGTCCCGGGATGATGAATCTTGTTTATGCCAGAGGCCATTAGGCTTGAAATTTAATCAAGTCTGTGTACGCGCCGGGTAGCGCGATCCTGCCCCTGCTGCTGGCCTCCCCCGGCGCGCTGCGCGCAGTCAGACCCGCACAGCGCCGGAGGAACTTCAGCCCCGAACAGGGCAAGCTGCAGCCGCCGCTCTGCCTTCTGTGCAGATGTCCCAGTCCTTCAGCAAAACACCCAGGCGAGGAGGCAGAGAACAGCATGTACAAACATCCTGATTGGGATTTTTTTTTCCCTCCCCTTCTCTTCAAATGGTTGAGCTTCCGCCAGGAGGAGATGCCAGCGGCTGGATGCTACAAATGCCCCACAGGAGACGCTGAGCCAGCTATACAGACAGCAGCACAGGCGTTGCTGGGGATCTGTTACCGTCTGCAGATTAAATCATGTTGCCTTCTTGGGCTGCGAAGGGAATGCAGGGGTCATCAGAGAAAACGGTGTTGACACCTTTCATAAGCTCTGTTATTTTGGCAATCCTCTCTAAATCCGGATGGACCAATAAAGTGACAGAAAAAACCTTGTTCAATTTTTACTGCTCTGCTGAAAGCCGAGTGGAGCAGCTCTCCCAGGAAGAGGCACACTTGAGCACAGCTGTGCCCTGGAGCCTTGTCGAGGATCTGGTCCACCTGTCTTATCCAAAGAGACTGGTCACTGCCTCGCAGTTACATTAAAAGCAGTGGAAAGGTGCCAGAAGAAAACTGACAACGTTACAGTTTGGGGTTTTGGGGGTTTTTGTTGGTTTGTTTTTTGTTTATTTTCCTTTCTGGAAGCTGTTCCTTTTCTTCAAAGAGACTAGGCTTGTACATGTAAAACTAAATAAAAGGACAGAAAAGCAGGAAAAGGGCAGAAGAAAAAGCAAGCTATTAAGATTAAGGGGGTTATAAAGAAGACTGTTTTAGTAAAGTGTTAAACGAGAAGAAAAATGGTTAGTGAACACGTTTAAACAAGTCCAGAAGAGAAAGGGGAAGGAGAAGGCAAAGTAGGGTGAAGTCAGAGGTGGGAAAGGGAGAAAAAAACAGGTAAAAGACGCTAAGAGCTGCTCAACACCTCTTTGATGTGTCAGTAACCAGTACAAGAGACCCCATGGAGCAGGCTGAGAGCTTCATCTCTGCTCACACTGGCCGGAGGGGACATGAGGCTGATTCTTCTTTCCTCCTGCCCCACTCAGTAAGGCAGCTTTCCCATCTCTCTTCCTGGTGGTACTTTCCATCCTTCTATGACAAGAAACTTCTACTTTGCTAGTGCAAAGTTTGAAAAAGAGCTTTCTCAGGACTATCAGAATCGGGAAGGAGGATTGCCCGGTGTTGGCTTTAAGGTACTTTGAGTTGCATGGCAAGGTTTTCGCAGCAAGGGGGCTACAGAGGTAGCTTTTGTGAGAAGTTGCCAGAAGCTGCCCCCACATCCAAGAGATCCAATGCCAGCTGGCTCCAAGACAGACCCACTGCTGGCCAAGACTGAGCCCATCAGCAATGCTGGTAGCACTTCTGTAACTGCACATTTAAGAAAAGGAAAAAACTGTCTGCAATGCTAAGGGCAACTGCAGCCACAGAGAGGACTAAGAAGATGTGAGGAGCAAATCTGAAGACACCACATTCAGTGAAGAAGTATGAATTAGGTGATCCAGGCACCAGATTCCCTTGCAGCCTGTGGAAAAGACCATGGTGAGGCAGGCCATGGAGGATGATGAGGGGGGAGATGATATCCACCTGCAGCCTGTGGAGGACCCCATACTAGAGTAGGTAGGTAGGTGCACCAGAAGAAGGCTGTGATCCCCTGGGAAGCCCATGCTGGGGCAGTCCATTCCTGAATGACTGCACCCATGGGAAAGAGCCACATTGGAGAAGCCTGCCTCCTGTGGGAGAGACCCCACACTGAAGAGGGGAAGTTTGAGGACTCCTCCCCCTGAGGAGGAAGGAGCAACAGAGGCAACGTGTGATGAACTTGCTACAACCCCCATTCCCTGCAAAGAGGATTTGATAGTCCAATTCAAAAAACACCTGAGGTGCTACTGATTTCCTCATTGAGTAAAAAAACATTCAAAGTATTTAAAAATGTATATAGAATTTTATAGCTGACATACATATACACAAATTTTGGAGGACTGTGGTGAACAGAACCTCTGATTACTACTGTGTAATGATGGCCCGATTATGAATGAAATATTACTGTGCTTATATTTTTAATATGGAAACTTGAACCAATCAGGTCTATCAGTTATAAAAGCCCTTGAACACCTACTAAATAGGATAGCAACAACTTCCCTTTTTTTACCCTGTGACCTACATATAAAATTACCACAAAGTAAGTGGCATACAGCAGCTTGGCTTATCTCTTGGCATTGTGTATTTGCTCACACAACAGGACTGACAAAGAAAAGAGAAAGGATCTATGGGTCAGAAGTAGACTATCAGAAGTACACCACAGCATAGCAGGTAAGGTCAGTTTCAAAGTGACGAGGAAAAAATAATCTTGAATTATTAGAGTACACTTCCCTACAGAACCTGGAGCACCATCCAAGGTTCTGAGCTTTAGAATTCCTTTCCTTTTTGGATAGAACTGTGAAACCCGCTGGTCGCAACTTCTGGGCCTGTGCTGCTGGAGAGGTCCTTCCCCTCCCAGAAGGTCATTGTATCCCTCCCTTAGCAAGCAGATGGCCATTACTGAGAACATAAAGTTAGCTTAGAAAAGGACCAAAGGTCCAGGGTTGAGCTGAAAGAGTGTTCCTGAGCACATGGCAAGGTGTGTGGCTGGAAGCCCCAGGTGAGGCTGGTTAGGGGCCATTAAAGCTTATTAGTGCGGTCACCCTGTAAAAACTACGAGGGCAAACAGCACTATCAGGTGAGCAAAGTCATCTGGTATCACAGGGAGATCATTAGCAGTCTATGCAAAGCAAAGTCTAAATGGCCAACAGGTTATGATCCTACGTCAGCACGTTATATACCCACACATGAAACACCAGTTACAATACTGAGAATCTGGATCCCTGTGGCATATTTACCCTGAAAGCCAGTATGTCTAACCAGGCTAGACTTCAATTTGTCACAACAGAAACCTGACTTCTATTTCTACCTAGAAATACAAAACCTAGCATAAATATTTAAAGCAGGAATAAAGCTCTCATTCTGGACTAAATCCACTGTAGGGGACTGCAAGGCATTCACCAGAGAAAGTTCTCATCTGTAGATCTCAGATGCAGGTAGGCATAAATGGGCCACCAAACATAACTGAATCAAAAAAGTTTTACCTGCCCTTCTCTTCCTGTTTCCACCCTCTTCTTCACAGGCTCCTGTGGCAGAAAAAAGCTGGATGAAATTATTTGTGCAGTAAAAATATCTTAAGTGGATAGTTATACCCTGTATACCCTAGAAAGTATAACCTTGCAAAAAAACCCAAACTGAAAACATTGAGGATTTGCTGTTGATTATAGTGTTTTTGTAGAGTGACTGTTTCTCCAACATAGAATAAAAACTTTTAGAATAAAGTTAACATATAACATTCTGTGATACAGTTGTACTTGTGCATATAGACTCCATTTCTGGTGCTCTAGAAGCAGAAGGGGGTTAGGTCCGATCTGTACATTTTAAGAGTTAATACAAAATACAAACGACTCTTTTCTTTAAAAAAAACAGGTACCCGTTTTGAACGTATACAAATGCATGGTACTACAATACATCAGGAAGACTGAGTATAAATTATTTTAATATTTATTATCTATAAAATGGAATAATTTTTTTTTCCTGTGACTGCATTCCATCCTTCTCATACATCTTGTGCACCCCATAATCCTTGACCCATTTGTAAAAATAAAATAATTCCATTATTTTGTTAATGAAAATGTTTCCTCGATACTGGGAAGATTCAGATCTGGAACAAGACTGACCCCTAGTGCTTATCTATTCTATTTGCCTTTTTTTAAAAAATTTTCTTAGTTCTTCAGCACAGGTTCAGCCTGTTCGATGTTATGTCACCTGTCCGTACTAAATAACTGTCATCACTTCGGGTAAGCAGACAGGTTATAGTGTCCACAGTTAACTACTACTTTTCCCGTTTTTGAATGCTGTCTGTAACTCCATAATTAATATATGCTCAGAATGTTTCCCCTCAGCGAATCACCCCCTGCTTTCCTTCTCATTAAACCTCGGTCCCTGTGTCACAGTATGTTCTGTAAACTGTAACATGTCTCTGGAGCTTGGGCTTAGTTATCTTACCTGTTTTTAATGAGGTATAGAATTTATTACTGTTCTTAGGTTAAAGGATTTCTGGGAGAACATTAGATTCACAACAATGAAAAATTTAGAGAAAATTGCCACCAGTGAAAGCATCAGGAACACAAATCTGCATCTCCACAAGTCAGCTATCCACACTAGCCATCTTTACATTCCCTCACAGCCGGTAGAAAACAAGGATGTTCCGATGACAGCCTGAAAGTTAGATTCAACTCAGGCAGTTCATGCAGGGAACTAAATAAACCGTTACTTAACCAGTTACCTCGTGAATTTAATCCACTTTGTTACCTGGATCTTTACAACAGACAAAAGCGAACTTTGAAATAGACAAACACATCTTGTTCCGGAGACAGTAGCTGAGCATTTTTTGTCTCACTGGATGGCTATTCTGCAATGGGCTTTTATTACTCCTAGGCACAGGCAGAGCTTTCTTGGTTTGCTACCCGAATCGCTCCGATGTTAAGCTTCCATGTTAAACAAAACGCTAATATACTAATGTTTTCCAGATGAACGCGTCCGGAGGAGACTTCGCGAGGGTGGCCGAGTGCCGTACCAGAGCCCGCCAGGCTTATTCAACTATTTCGCACCAACGTACGTTATGGAAATCCTCTTACCTAGTGCTCCTCCTGAGCAGCAGCAAAGCTGTCACCGAGCCTGCTTCGAAACAGCCCGCTCCTGGCGAGAGCGCGCCGCCAAGGCGGAGCGACCGCAGCTCCGCACCGCCCCAGCCCCGCCCCTCTCCCTCCCAGCCCGCCCCAGAGGAAGATGGCGGCGCAGCTCGTTCCGCTCGTTCCCCCCGCTCCCCGGCTAACGGCCGGAGCTCCGCCCACCGTTGCCCGCCCTGTCAGCGGCGCGCCACAGCCCAGCCTCCGCCCCGCCTCCAGCGCGCGGAGACGAGCACANCCCCCCCCCAACCCTTCGCGAGTTTCTCGCGAGATCGGGAGCGTGTCTCTCGCGCCGAGTTTGAAGCTGGGGGCGCGGGCTGCAACCGTTGGTGGGGCGTGCGCGGAGCACGACCGCCGGTGGCAGCCTGGTGGCTGGGGCAGGAGGCGAGGGGTGGCGGGGCTGTGGGTGGGAGCCTCGGCCCGCTTGCGCTGGGTGCTCCTCCCGCCTTTATAGGCGGCTCTGCTGCCGTAGCGCCTGGTGGGGAGGTAGAGGTTCCGCGCTACGAGAGTGCGGAGTAGGGGAGCCGCGACGTGACCATCTCCTTTCTCGGCAGTCATGGAAGAAAAGAAGCGTCTACAAATCAAAGAAGCCTTTCAGCGGGCGCAGGAGCCTTACCAGCACCACGCGAAGCTTGTTGCGGCTTTGAAGAACACCTATAATGAGGTACAGAAGAGCACCTCTAACTCGGTATGCCCGGCCCCGAGGCGTGCCGGCGGCTGCGAGGCGCTGAGGGGGAGCGGGCGCGCTCATAATGTGCTCCACCTTCTCCTTAGGGAGCAGGGGTTTTTTCAGCCTCGTCTCCCCTAAAACAAGTGTCGAGGCCGTGACTAAGAAGGGCCTTGTGATGTAAAAGAAAAAACCAGCGAGCCAGAAAAAGCGCCATACGCTAAGCTGTTACACATAGTCGTCTCCTGCGAGCGTGGGTGTAAGGACGGCGCACAGCCGACGTTAAAGATGCGGCTGGAAGGTGTTTGGATACCCGAGAAGTAGGTTGTGACACGGGAGAATAATGAATGAGGGTGCTATTAAAGCAAAATAAGTCAGCGAGGGGTGTGTAACAGCGCGTGTGTCTTTACTGATGGCTTTAACGCTCTTAAAATAAACGGAAGCCGGCAGTTATAAAGCTATTTTATTTTTGGTGTGCTACCGTTTTGGAAAGATGAGCCAGGTAGTTACTCTTTGTTGTGGTTTGATTTTTTTTTTTTTCTTTTTATACTTTTTCAGTTGGAAGTTAAGGAAGATTTTCATGAAAAATTCTTTCGTTTCCTTAAATACGCGATGATAATCTCCAGGAGGGAACCAGCCGTGGAACAAGTGATCAATTTTGCGGCTAAATTTGTTACTTCATTTTATCAAATGGAGAACGAGGATGGTAGCGAGGAGAGAGAAGATAATTTGTTTCTGGATTTTGTGTTTAACTTTCTGCTTGAGGTATAGTAACACTTACTATTAAGTCTTTTGAACGTAAGTGGAAACTTCATGGGGTGGGGAAAGCTTGCTGCTGGCCAAGATGAGAGCTGGGAACTAGAATTTAAAAACGAAAGCAAAGGCAAAGTAGTGCTTGGCGAGTAACACCACTGCCCCCCCACCG
>VZTU01011815.1:0-14579 GCA_013400835.1 Zapornia atra | reverse complement strand
CAACTGGATTTTGAAAGTTAGGCTCCTGAGAACATACGAATTGTTCTTCCTTGTCTGTCAGTTGTTTTGTTGTAGGCTTTGATATAGGTGCACTTATAAATTCTGGAGGTGTTCTGAAAATTAATTTATGCTGCTTTTTTGATAAGTAAAAATATTAAAAGCTCTTTATAAAGTGTGGTTAGTGTATGTATTACTCATTTCTGCCTATTGCAAGTGTTACATAGGAGGACCAACAGTTCCAGTATCATGAAAACACAAGTAGATTTACATTGTCTTGAGCTAGTGTTCATCGTTGCTAACTCTTTTTTTCCCCCTTATATTATGGAGACAGAAGGGGTAAGTTGTGCTGTAGTCTGCACTGAGTGGTAAACATGTATCTTCCTTTGTGAAAATATTGCTAATTATGTAAAGTGCCACTGATGTAAGTGGTGGTCATAATTGTTTTCTGTGATTTTTGGTCGTATTAAAAAAAGAAAAGCTTTTGGAACACAGAAGTGCATGTTTCATGTAGTGTATAGAAAATAACGTGTGCTTTTTAATGTCTGTATGTTGGAAATGAGAGATGTGTGATTATAAGAATACTTTTGTTTTTTCTTTCTCTAAGTCTCACGATGTGGACAGCCATGCAGTTAGGTTTCGAACATGCCAGCTTGTTAATAAGATTTTGGGAAATATGCCAGAGAATGCCCAGATTGATGGGGACTTATTTGATAAAATTAAAGAAGCTATGCTGATTAGACTTAAAGATAAATTTTCAAATGTGAGAATACAAGCTGTGTTGTCCCTGTCAAGACTACAAGATCCTAAGGATGAAAACTGTCCTGTTGTTAATAGTAAGTAGCATTGGGTTTCTTCTTTAGTTTAAGAATGACATATGTTTATTTACATGACTTTAAAAGTTTTTAAGCATTGAGTTACCAACTATCAGAGGTTATTCTTATAATAATTTGTAAACTGTGGAGGCTTTTGCTAGAGGAGGCTGTAGGTTCAAGAATTGTGTATGTTCAAAGGGGAGAAGGCAACTGAAGAACAGTGAGAATAATGGTGTGTTGTGAATTGAGGTGGAGATAATAGAATTGTTTTGTTTGGAAAAGAGCTTAAGATCATCAAGTCCAGCTACTAACCTAATACAGCGAAATGCACAACTAAACCGTGTCTCTGAGCACCACATGTGTGTCTTTTAAATACCCCCAGAGATAGTGACTCAACCACTTCTCTGGGCAGTCTGTCCAGGGCTTGGCAAGTCTTTCTGTTAAGAATGGTACATGCTTGCTTAGTTCTTACCCTCCAAGGACACTTTTGTACTATTGAGTTGAACTTGAGTAGAGATTATCACAGAAAAGTAATTTTTGCTTCAAATTGTGGCGCTCTGCCTCATGAGAAGCCAAATGCTAGTTACATTAAACTTCATATACAGTGTTTTGCAAAGTAAGTTAGTTACAGGCTTTTTTGTTAAGGCACCTTTTTGAAACTGTATTTTCTAGTGTATTTTCTAGTGCTTGTTTATAAGCTGCTTATTTAGTAGCAGAAATGTTATTGTCTATGGTGAAATCAAGTATTCTGTGATTAAACTTTTTTTTGTTGATGCTTTTAATTTTTAAGAAGGGTCAAGAGTACAACAACAGACATTACATAAAAGATTTACTATTTGGGTTTTGCTAGATTGAAGGGAGATTGCATCTTCCATTATAAGAACACTTGAGTTAAATGGTAATGAAGATGTATAGCCAGTGAATAGAGGTCTTAAGGAGCCAACATTTGGAAACTTCTTTTCTTTTTTGTCCAGTAAATGACAAAGTGGTTATTTATAGATGGGATCTAGAGTAGCAACTTTGAGTCATTAACTGAAGAGCCTACTTAAGGTTGCAAATATTATTTTCACAGTTGAATTTCTTTTGGGATCATAGCATGGTATGCAATTGCTGTAAAATACTGGGGTTATAACCCAAAGTGGCTCCTTAAATTTGTATGAGCTATGCAGGGGTAGAGAAAGGGTCTTAATAACAGCTGCTGATTTTTTTTTTAAGAAAAATTGTTTTGGTATTGTCTGTTTTTTCTATAAAGCCTCAAACTCTTATGAAAACGTTATTATGGTTATTTTACTTTCAGTTTACAGCACACTGCTTGAAAATGATTTAAATTCAGAAGTGAGGCGTGCAGTGCTGTCATGTATTGCTCCATCAGCAAGGACTTTGCCAAAAATTGTAGGCCGCACTATGGATGTAAAAGAAGCTGTTAGGAAGCTGGCGTATGAGGTAAATTGAATCAATTAATATTAATTTAAAAGACTGACTTAGGAAAAAGGCTTTAAATCTTTTATTATGTTTCACTGGCTAAATACTAAGAATAGTTAAATAATTTATTTTCACTTATCAGAATTTTCAGTGGGAGTGATTTAATACGAGTTTGCAAGTTAAAATCCCTGAACTTGCTTGATAGAAATTACTTTTGTAATACAACTTGGCTCCTGAAGATCAGACAGTAAAAGTATGGATTATAGATAAACAATCTTTTGTTTTCTGTTTTTGCATCTTGTGATGTTTGTGAAGCAATATTTCTTTTTTTACTGTATTATTTAATAATAATAGAAAGCTAGGATCACAGCAATCCTAATGTAAAAAATGGCATTCCTTTGAATTCAAATTTTGAGAAGTATCAACCATTATGTATAGGGGTAAGAGCAAGAAGGTATGCTACTGTATATTTCTTGTGCAGGCATCTTAAATAGGGTCTTCAAAGAAAGAGTTCAATTTTTTTTCTCACGGAGCTATCTTCTGTTCTTTATTAACTTACATTAAATTCTGGTCTAATTTAAAGAGGTTTTGTATCTAGGTGTTGCATTCAAATGGAGCTGCCAAGCTTTTAAGCTGTTTATTCTTTATTTTACATTTTCTTCCATGCACAGTGATCTGCTTAATGTATTGGTATGATGCTGATGGCACAGGTATTACAGGGTGGATTCTGTGGATGGATAAAACTGACACCTCAAACCTACAGGTAGTTAATTCATACAGTCATTATTTTTAGGAATGCATTTTAATGTCTTAATTTTATTTTTTAAGGTTTTGGCAGAAAAAGTTCACATGAGAGCTCTGTCAATAGCACAGAGAGTAAAATTGTTGCAACAAGGACTTAATGACAGATCTGGTAAGAGATAATCTTTCTCAACATTTTAACTCAAACTTGTTGAACTTTGTGCGGTTTGCATGGGCCCATCTCTCAAGCCTGTTAAGGTCCCTCTGGATGACATTCCTTTCATCCAGTGTGTTGACTGCACCCCACAGTGTGGTGTCATTTGCAGACTTGCTGAGGGTGCACCCAATCCCACTGTCCATGTCTCTGACCAAGATGTTAAACAGTGCTGCTCCCAATACTGACCCCTGAGGAACACCACTTATCACTATTCTCTGCTTGGACATTGAGGTCTTGACCACAATTCTTTTGAGTGTGACTGTCCAGACAATTCCTTTTCTGCTGAGTGGTTCATCCACTGTTAGTGAAACAGCGTCAAATGTCTTGTACAAGCCCAGGTAGATATCAGTCACTCTACCCTTGTCTACCAGAGCTGTAACCCCATCAAAGAATGCCACCAAATTTGTTAGGCACAATTTGTCCTTAGTCAAGCCATGCTGGCTGTCACCAGTCTTCTATTTTCCATGAGCCTGGGCATAGTTATCATGAGGATCTGTTCCACGATCTTGCCAGGCACAGAGGTGAGACTGACCAGTCTGTAGTTCCCTGGGTCTTATTTTTTTCCTATTTAAAAATGGGAGTGTGGTGGCTTAGCGCTGGCTGGAGGCCATATGCCCACCAAAGCCAGTCTATTACTTCCCTTCTTAGGGAGTTAGAAGGGGACTAAATATATAGACAGGAGAGAAAATATATATTAAGAGGTTTAGGAGTCAAGATAAGGACAAGCAGAGATCATTTTATCAGTGATGAAATGGGCGAAACAGACTTAACACAGTGCAGGAAAGAACTATTCTAATTTATTACACTACACTAGAAAGAACAGTGAAGAACCGGAGTCAGGAGTGCGACCAAATCCTAAAACAAATGCAACCAGNCTCCCTTCTTAGCAGACTTCCCTTTAGCCATGACTTCACTCTCTTCCTCCCCCCCGATCACAGCACAGGGGGGCAGGGACTGGGAGATGGGGGCTTCGGTCAGTTCCTTGCAAGTTGGTTTCCTTCTTGGCTGGCGGGGGGAATTCATTCCACACACCCTTCCCCTGCTGCACCGTAAAGGTCACAGTGTCTTCTCTGTCTCCACCTGCTCCATCCAGCGTGGAGCCCCTCCACGGGCCGCAGGTGGGGTCTTGGCCTTTTCCATGGGGTTCCTCCATGGGCTGCAGGGGCATCTCTCTCTGGCACCTGGGGCATCTCCTCCCCCTCCCCGGCCTTGGTGTCTGCACAGCTCGTTTTATCTTCTCACTCCCTTCTCTGGTGGCAAAATGCAGCTGCTTCTGGAGTTTTTTCTCCTATATGTGATTCTCAGAGGTGCTGTGACTATTTCTTGGCCTTGAATTGCTCATTGTTTATACTTTAAGGCTGGCAGAAAACTGTAACTGCTGCTTACAAAAACAGTCTCAGCAGCACAGCTACTCAAAACAGTGACAGGGAGTTGCGTTTCCCCTTTGCCAATCAGTAGGAACTTCACTGGACTGCCATAGTTTCTCAAGTATGATGGACAGTGGCTTAGCTTCATCTGCTGGTTCCCTCAGGACCTGAGAATGCATCTCATCAGCTCCCATGCGCTTGTGTACCTTCAGGTTTCTTAGAAGATCAGGTTCAAGAATTTCTACAGTGGGTGGTCTTTCATTCTCCCAGTGCCTGCCTTTTGCCTTCTGTGTCCTGGGCAGTGTGGCTAGAGCCCTTGCTGATGAAGACTGAAGCAAAAAAAGTACTTCAGCCTTCTCCATATCCTGTCTCCTATTTCATTCTGGAAGCGGCCCACATTTTCTCTCATCTTCCTTTTATCACTGACACACCTATATAAACTTGTTGCTCTTCACATCCCTGATCAGATTTAATTCTATTTAATGCTATCGGGGCTTTAGCTTTCCTCATCTCATCTCTGGTGGACTGGACAATTTCTTAGTATTCCTTCCAAGCTACCTGCCCTTGCTTCCAGCCTCTGTAGGCTTCTCTGTATCTTTTAATGTTTGACCTTTTTTTTTAATGTTCCTATCTGTCTCTCTGTTTGGGTGGCCTGTAGCAGACCTGTGCTATCATGTTCCCTGTCCCTGTGCTCCCTAAATCCTGACCTGTAAGCTCTCGTTCGGCTCCTCATCCATCCACAGATGCAGCTCCATGCACTCCAGCTAGTCACTGACAAAAAGGATTACACCCACTTGTTTTCCCCTGCCTGTCCTTCCTAAAGAGCCTGCACTGAGCCATCCCATCACATTTCTGTGATGCCAGTAAGATCATAGCCAACATAAGATCCTATTTGGAAGTTGTGATGTCAATGAGGAGCTCAAACAGAGTCATGAGGTACCAGGAAATGTTTAAGTACAAGAAATTCCACTTGCTGTTTTGGTTTTCCTTATAGGATTGCACTTTCAAAAAACTTGAGAGCCACTGAGCTGTAATACGGGACTGCTGGCTGTCACCCTTACCCTCTCCTAATAATACTTGGTCTTGACAGGTAACACTCTTGTCTTAGCATCAATGTGTTTCCATTTTAGTAACATTTCAAAACCGGGGGAGAGGGAAGCTACCTTTGCTTTTTTTCCTGTGATCTTTCATTTGTCAGGAACAAGGAGTTGTGTTCCCTTACTGAAAAGGTACAACCTTTCTACATGGCCTGTATTTCAGTGACACTGAGGTGTTCAACATATGATGCAGAGCAGATAGTTTTGTCTCTTGGCGCCTGTCTCTTCCTTACGATGATTCTTCATCCCAGCTTGAGGAGTTGCTCTTTTTCTTGACACATAGAATCACAAGGGAGGATTTCTGCTAGGGCATGTAGCCTCACTGATATGATTGTTATCATATGCTCTTTTCTAGGCAAAAGAGGTTATGTGCCAAATTAGCTGCACTTATATATACACCCACTGGTATTCCCTTATTTTGATCTGCAAACTCTATAAACTTGAGTATTTATGTCCTTGTTAAATTTGCTTATCTAAGTAGCTCCCAAGCTAGCAAGAGAGGAATGTGCTTGTTCAGGGCTGATAGACTGAAATTTTGGATGTTTTTTCATATTCACTTCAGAACAAAGATTTAAAATAAACAAAACCTAGAAGACACAAGCCTGATTCTGTGTAGCTCTACTTTCCAGAGTGCATTCAGCTGTCAATTCTCCATTGTTATTGTCTTTCATTTTACTACATTCTACTAGCTTATGCTCCTCACCTTCTTGGAGAGGTTTTCTCATTCTTAGGACCTTCATTTAGCTCTTTCAAGGCCTTATTTCTACAGCTGTCTTTGGAACTCTTGACTATGTTTAGATATTGACCTTATGCTAGTAAGTTACAGATAAGAGGGAAGACAAATGCTGTCAGTGTGTGTGAACTTCATTGTTTCTATTCTATTGGATATTGCTTTCTAAAAGGTCCCAAGAGCATACTTTTATAAAACTCCCTTGTTAATATTTTTATTTCCACAAAACTATTAGCTTTTCTAGTTCCCTGCTTAAATCTGTATGTATTAATGATCTCTATATTCTAGATGTTCCCATTAATACTTTTTTTGTTGATTAAATAGTACTTTACTGATCCAGAAACTGTTTATTCTTTGTGGCAAAGGAGAGGAGGGACTTTATGTAAATTTCATATTACAGTTGAATAATTTAAGTAAGATATTTTAACACCCACAGAGGATTCTTGTATTTGGACTAAAGGTCTGTACAGTAGTCTCCTGCCTCCAAAAGTGGCCGATTCCTGAATGTCTGAAATGGAGCAAGTGATAAAAGTGCTTCCACAAAATATTTCCTTACTCCACAAGAGTTTGTGGTGTGTAGATCCTCTGGGTTGAGGTTCTGTATTTACATGTAATGGATTTTTGATAGTTGTTTGGGGTTTTATGTATTCCTTGAAGGGTGAAAAAATGTTGCCTCAAAAATGTAGTAGTGCTCTATAAGTAGTTCTTGTTTAACTGTTGGATTTTTTTCTTTTTATCTAAAGTAATGTTAAGTTCAACTATATAATAACTTATTCCCAGAAAGCTTTCTGTAGAAAAATGATTTGTGAAAGTATGTTGAAAGCTTGGCATGTTTTTGACCCTAATGTTTTAAACCATTTAAATCCTGTACTATTAGATGCTGTCAGGGAGGTGTGCAAGCAGAAGCTGCTTCAAGCCTGGTTACGACTGACTGAGGGGGATGTTTTAGAATTGCTTCATCGTCTAGATGTGGAAAATTGCCCAGAAGTTGCCATCCTAGTACTAAAAGCTCTGTTTTCGTTATCTCCAATTAATGACTTTGTTCAGAACTGTAAATATCTGGACAGCAGGTATGCAGATCACTTTTCATTTCCAGAAGGTGAATGTTTTGTATAAGGATATTAAATTAAAAGTTATAACTAAACAGGGACCAGAGTGCCTATTACACGTGGTCAAACTGATACTGTGGTGTAAGCCACAGTATCTTCCTTGTGTTTATGTACTCCAGGGTTTTGAATGTTTTCTCTTCCTCATTAAGAGATCTGTGTTAGCCAGCTAAAATGATTGTGCCAGAGAAGCAGGAGGGAAAAATGAAAAATGTTGTCTTATTTCTTCAACATCTCAAAATCAGATTCATAGATTTAAGAGGAGGCAGTAAATTAATCAACTGAACCAAATTAGACTGTTAAGCTGTTACTCATGGAGAAGCCTGTTTAGTTCCTGTACTGTCTGTCCAGCTTGCAATAAAGGCAGTGCTCTGATTTACCCCCACTACTGTAGTTTCCTTTCCTTCTCAGCAACAATTCTATGCTTTCTTACAGATTTGCTAGTCCTCTCTGTCTTTGCTTGTATATTTCTGACTACATATAAAGGTTATATGCCATGCTTAGCATGGAAAAGACTGATTATAGAAAGGAGTGAGGGTTCTATGACTGGTAAGTGGAGGTTGAACTTAGAGATGCCAAGAAGCAGTGCTGTTATGTTTTACATTTGACCTACTACGATTGCTACTTGAAGTACTGTATGAAACATTGTTCTTGGAGGCCTTATAGGGCTGAGCAGAATCTGCAAACTGACATGAACAGCCTTCATTTAAAATACTGAAAAGTGCAATATAGGGAGAGATTCAGGGAGCTCCATGTTTTCATTTAAAAAAGAGGAGCTTACTTTCATTGGTCTGTAAGTATTTCAGTGTGGAATAGCTTTGACAGGATTTTATTTTCATGTTAGGAAATAATTTCTGTGCATCTTTTGTCTATTCTCTCTATTTATTTATTAGAAAACTGATTCCACTGGAAGATTTAACAGCAGAGAATGTGTTATATTGGAGATGTCTTTGTGAATATCTAAAATCAAAAGGTGAAGAAGGTGAAGTTTTACTTGAACAGATATTGCCAGAAACAGCTATATATGCAGATTATTTATTAAGGTACACTTATTTAAGAATAAATCTCTTACCACTACAATAGATTATTCTGTCTTTTTAAAGTAGAGAATATTTCTTCTATTCAGCTACTCAAGTTTCTTATAAAGACAATGTTATGCTTGAACAGTGATTAATGAAAAAAAATTGAAACAGAACATTTTTTTGACAGGGTTTACTACTTTAAAACAAAAATGTAAAAAACAAATCTATAGCTTGAAAACAATTTTTGGAGTGTCTTTTATCATAAACTATCGGCAAGATGGACTGCTAGATCAGTGTCATGCAGTTCTTTGCTATTTAATGTTACAGAATAATAGTTCTGTAATATGCAGCTATCCTTTGTCCATCTGTTACGTAGGTTGTTGTGTCTTTGCAAAGAGCTCGCGGAAATGGTTTTTAGAGCTTGTGGAAACAAATACTTTTTTCTCTTTTGTAATATGTGAAAATTAAATTGTTCTCTTGGGCTGCTATCTATCCCAAAGAGAAATGTTTTTGAAATGGAAAGTTCATTCTCTTTCCCCTGTTCAGACAGGCATGCTTCCCAAAAATTGTTTGAAGGCAGTAACAGAGCCACTAAATAAGCCAGTTACAGAACATATGGAGGAAAAAAAAAGTCTTAAGTAAATCTTTACCAAAGTGAAGAAACTCGGTGGGATGCTTTAGTCTTAATGTAAAATCTGAATAGAATGAATGTTTGTGAGCACAGAGATGCTGAGAAGTCTTAACTGAGGTATCTGCAAAATGTAGAGTGAAGCTTCCTGAAATGATTACAAAGCAGATATGCTGAAAAATATGTTGTTTTGATAGGTGTTTCAATTAAAAGTATGCATATATTTTTCTCACTTCAGTGGGTGTAGTATACTAGTAGTACTTAGAGAAATCATAGCTTCTTTTCAGCGTGGAATGTGCTAACATGTTTCATAAACTTTAATAAATGAAGCATCTGTGCTGCCTTAATTTTGAAATGTGAATCCAGTCTGGTGGGTGTAAATTTATTCATTTATAATTAATTTTAGAGTCCACAAAACACTTGTTTTCCAAAAAACGTTTTTTCCATCTGATCGTACTTAAAATGCCTTCAATCATCTTCCCCTTCAGGAAGAGGCTGAGTAAGATTAGGTTTACTGGTACTTGTTTGTAGTATCAATTGTTAACCACTTGTTGGTGAGCTGTGCCACCAGTTGTTTCAGGTAAGATCTGCGATTGTACAGTGGAAGCCTTTATTGTACTGTGAGAATATCAGGAGGAGTAAGAAGCTGCAAGTCATCATTAGTTAAGAAAAAAATACAGATTTGTAAGCTTCACTTAAATATCTTACTGTTTTGTGGTGCAGGTAGCATTGCTGTTAAATGATTAGAAACAGCTACCTGCACTGTTCTAACTTCAGATAAATAACTACTTGTAATGCTTTTGTCTGAACTTTGAAGAAATTTAGCAAATTTTAAAAATTTAATGAGCTGTTGCTGAAAAGTATCTGCAAAGCTGTGGTAAAATCAAGAAGCTCATATTTAAATTTTACATTACACTCAGTATTGAATTTTGTGAATTATATGTTTCACTTCATATTTTTCTGAACATACATGCTCTCATTGATGGCTAATTTTGATAAAAGAATAATGACTCTAAAAAAGAAGAAATGGAACAACCTAATTACATTTTTCCAAACTATGTGGCTGAGTGTGTCTGACAACAGATGTTTTTCTGTGGTAGCATCTATGACCAGATTTAAAATTTGCTGCACGCTTTAATGATTTCCTTGTATTTTGTCTTATAGGCAATTGATCATATAGAAGAATACATAGTACCTAAATATGCAGAAAAATACTAGTTTTATATATATAACTGAATGGTACATGTATACACTTATTCCTAAAATGCTGCCTGTATGCAGGGGTACAGAACTAAATCATGTGTACAAGCATAACTTGTCACCTTTTGTTTCTTAACTGCTTTGTGTTCTCAAACAAGTGATTTTTTTTTTTTTTTTAACTGAAGTGCATTATTTTAAAACTGTACATTTTTTGGTATAGATGACTTTCTGAACTATTAATCTCTAAAAGGGAGAACAAAAATGCTAATTTTTTTTAAAGGTTGTAACTAAAATGACCACTTATAGAGGACAGGAAACTGTTGGGGTTTTGGGTTTGCGTGGGGGGGTGTTTTGTGTTATGGGTTTGGTTGTTGGGTTTTTTTGGCTCTGTGTGTGTGTGTGTTTTCCAACAGTGATTGTGAATGTAATTTTATCTGTTCTATTTGGATTCAGTTACGTTCAAAATATGCCAGTTCTTAGTGAAGAACAAAGACAAGACTATGCTTGTTTTGCAAACTTGATGACAAAAGAATTTATAAGCCAGCAACTGATTCTTATCTTGGGCTGCATGGATATCACAGAAGAGGGAGGAAGGTAAACTTAAGTGTAAAACTTGTGGTGTTAAATTTCTAGTACTCGTGCCTGTAGGCAGGCATAGACTATTTGGAAACAACCTGATCAAGCAGAAAAAACATAGTGCTAAAGTTAGCTGGAAAAGTGGCATTGTCTCTCTAATGGGTGGAATCGTTCCCAAAAGTGTGTCAGATACTGCCTTTTATGGAAAAATGAGTTTTAATGCAGATACAGTGTTGTTTGGGGAGAACCAAGTCAGTTGTTTTAATAATGTATTCTTGATATTCTGAATTTACAAGACTATTAATTTGGAATTTAGTATGTAAAAAATTAAAGGAGATAAATGGGTTACTCCTTAGCAGATGATATCTAGTAAGAAACCTGTGTGTTTCTTATGCTTGTAAGCCTAGTCTGCTAAGGCCTAAAATATTACAAGATGTTTTAGATGCCAAGCTGAATTGGTCTATATTAACTGAGTGGTTCTGATAATTTGAACAGCCTTTTGATGTGAAGTAATATGAGTGGATAAGTTTGGAAGTTCCTACCATCAAAAACACTTTATAAAAAATTGCAGTTAGGATAGTACAAGCATTGCAATAATTTCAAACCCTCATTGGAATGCATTATATGTAGTGCTGGACTGGCAGGATAGTTTAACTTGTAAATTATTTTTCTTTTAGTTTCTAGCCAGATAACTTCTATGAAAGCATTCAAAGGTATTAATTGTCTGTTTTCTGCTGGTATGACCTTTCATTGGACAGTAGTGACACCTGATTAAAAAAAACTTTCTAATTGAGAGAAATGTTGTAAAATCAGGAAAAAACAAACAGTGCAAAGTAAGAAAATGTATTTGGCAGCTAATACAGCTATAGAGAAGTTTCCCTTATAGTATATTACAAAGTCTTCATCACAGTAACTCAGTTGGTAAAATATTAACTCCTAAGTATTCTGTTATCTTGAATGAGCAGATTGCTTTTTTTTTCTTAATGCAGAAAGCACCTGTTTGTTACTTTACAAAACATTCTTAGTCTACCTGCAACATCAACAATCCTTATACCTCTGTTAGCAGAAAAGTTATTCAGCATTGTTACTGAAGATGACAGAAGGATTCAAACTGTAAGTAATTTCAAACGCTCATTCTTTCTAGGCTCTGCCTTTCTTGTATATAAAACAACATCTATGTTCACCCCACTTTCTTTTTACTACTTTTTTTCAAAGCTGCCATGGTTTTCTAAAGATCTTTAGAATATTTGGCTGGTGTTGTAAATGTAATCCCCCAATTAGGAAAGTATTATGCTTGACAGCCTGTTTCAAAATCCTTTGTCACAGTTTTGACTAGAATGTTCAAAGTGTACATTTCCAAGTGTCAAATTTCTCTTCTGTCCTTTTAGCTGAGATGGGTACTAAAAAACACCCTAAAGCCCTTACAATAAAAGTATTTTATATGTACAACTATTTGTACACAGGATCATTATTTAAACTTGACTCCTGAAAAATAGATCATTAGTTTTGCTCAAATATTTTAGATAAACCCTGGATTTAGGAACAGACAACACTTTTATAAAACCTCAATCCTGTGAGCAAAGCTAGGGTAGGGGTTTGTTATATGATTACAATGGAGGAACTATAGTAATCTTAACTTCACTGTACAATAGGAATAGTGAATGTGTGCATTTCTAATCTAGTGACTCAATACATTCTGATTTGGGTATAGCTTGAGAGGAAAATTTAGGTGGTCTGATACAAGATCAATCAATTAAGCCTATCCTGTTTCATTTGGTTCTTAGTTTTCCTCATGTTTCATCTCACTTTTTTAATTCATGTAATGGGTCTGACTTTAAAGCAATCCCCTAACCAACTGAACAGCTCTCACTCTAGCTCTGCTTCTTGTTCTACGTATATATTTGGCTTGAAATTAAATTACTTACATGGAGTCCTATGGTACATGAGGTGGCCTAAATGATAGTGTTCTTAGTTGTATTTTGATTGATGTAGTAACAGATGAACCGTCTGTATCAGTAGAGGCTGGGGGATGACCTGCTGGAGAGGAGCTCTGTGGAGCAGGACCTGGGGTTCCTGCTTGATGACAGGTTGGCCATGAGTCAGCAGTGTGCACTGGTGGCTAAGAGGGCCAATGGGATCCTGGGATGCATCAGGAAGAGTGTGTCCAGCAGGTCAAAGGAGGTGATCCTCCCCCTCTACTCTGCCTTGGTCAGGCCCCACCTGGAGTATTGTGACCAGTTCTGGGCTCCCTGGGATAGAAAAGACAGGGACCTCCTGGAGAGAGTCCAGAGAAGGGCTATGAAGATGATTAAGGGCCTGGAGCATCTCCCCTATGAGGACAGGCTGAGACAGCTGGGACTTTTCAGTCTAGAGAAAAGAAGACTTAGGGGGGACCTAATTAGTGTTTATAAATATCTTAGGCATGGGATGCAGGGGGAATTGGCCAGCCTCTTTTCAGTGGTCTGTGGGGACAGGACTAGGGGCAATGGATACAAATTGGAGCACAGGAAGTTCCACACCAACATGAGGAAGAACTTTTTCAAAGTGAGGGTGACAGAGCAGTGGAATAGGCTGCCCAGGGAGGTGGTGGAGTCTCCTTCTCTGGAGATATTCAAGTCTCATCTGGAGGCCTATCTATGTAATATGAGATAGGGAGCCTGCTTTGGTGGGGGGGTTGGACCCGATGATCTCTTGAGGTCCCTTCCAACCCCTACGATTCTGTGAAAAAACGTGCTCTCATTACTGGTAATTCTTTGTACCTGTGAACTGTTGGTATAGAAATAGCTTAACTTATAGATATACAGCCTTCTATTCGCTTGTTTACCTAGCGAAATGGTAGAAAACACTGGACTTTGATGGTTAGACTACATATTACCAAAATCAAGGGTTTATTTGCAATGAATTAGCTGTTACGGAAAACTGCATGGGTGTTTGATACTTTTTTCAGAAGGATGATATATTAATGCTTAGTATCTGACATCACAGCTGAAATGAATGGCACTAATATACCTTTTGCAACAATAGATCGCAGAGATGATATCAAAAGTTCGTGCGCCAATTACTACAGTTGACCAGCCTGTTGATGTTGCTGCAATAAGAAAGCAGGAGCTTAAGGTAAACAGATTTTAGTTAATGAGAACTATTTCAAAGCATAACCATCTTGTAAGACTTTTCTGTAGCGCAGTATTATTGGCTAGTGTCAATAGTGTATTGTTGGCTGATACGAGGAAGGAGATGGTATTATATTAATTTCTTTATTTTATATTTCAGTTGGCTGAAATAAAAGTGAAACTTTTTGAAGCAAAAGATACTTTGGAAAAATGCATTACTCTGCAGGATTTTAATAGAGCATCAGTGTTAAAAGAGAAAATAACTGAGTTGGAACGTGTGAAAAATGAGCTCATAAAAGCAGCAGAGCAACCTGAAATTAACGAAATACATGTGGAGAAGGTCTCTTTTCTCTTCCTTTATTATAAAATGCTGTTTATACTTTGATGTTTATTTGTAGTTTTAAAAGAAATTGTAGTTTGGCATCATATCATCTAATTTTTTTAAAATTCAAAAAACATTTACGGTAGATGTGCCGAGGAGGCAGGTGCGTGAGAATAGTTCTGGTTTGGAATGCCAAAAATTAAGATGGAAAAAAAAGAAAAGAAGGCAG
>VZTU01011814.1:277481-290143 GCA_013400835.1 Zapornia atra | reverse complement strand
CTCAGCTTTCTTTGAATTTGAAAACTGTTTTCTAAATTTATTCATGTCTCCACTATACTTGCTATGCCATATTTCCCAGAAGCAGCCTGTTGCTTTAGTGGTCCTCAAAGAAGAAAAGCTTATACTGTAGAAAGCATCCCCTTCAAGAGAAGAAGAAAATAAAAGCAAGANCTTCAAGAGAAAAAGGAAATAAAAGCAAGCCACAAAGCAAGCATCCAAATTTAGGGCAAGGAAAAGAAAAAAAAAGAAAAAAAAGAAAAAAAAAGGATGATACAAGTCCAGCAACTAAGATGGCGTCTTTACAATAATGGACAGCATCTTCACTAGACTAAAGACCAAGAGCTTTTCCTTTGCTCTTACAGATTAGAGATGACACTTTATTAAGAAGTGAAAAAGAAAAGAGAGCAGTACTAGCCACATTATTTGCAGTTTGTAAATACAGCCTATCTATCCTTGGGTGGGTGGGAAAAGTGTCTGACAAAGCACTCAGTCATGACTGACAACTTTGTTAATTAATGCACAAATGGATGGTTTTCACTTTTCTAAATGACACAGAACTTATGAAAAGTCATTCACTTTTTCACTTCTATGTCATCCACATACAGAAACCTGAACTGCCATAAATCACGTATCTAGCTTGACCTATGTTGCAATATAGTACTTCATTTATTATCTTAAAGGTATTTGGTTTCCCCTTCACCCCTATCTGTATAAGAAGGGATCAAAAGTAAATAAACACATAAAAGACAAGGAAAGAATGACTATGCAGTGTTTTCCTGGTGCTCTCCTTGCATTCAGCCAGGAGACATTTTCATTAGTTATGATCACAAACTAAAGGACCCACAGCACAACCATGCACACACAAAGTCATTTTGAATCCCAGCTTCTGCCAAATACAAGGTTTCCTTCCACAGAAAAGAAGCAGCTCTGCCCCCTAAGAAGCCTATGCCAGCATACCACTTGTGAATCAGCCTATGGATTAATTACCCCAAATCTAACATAACCTTCAGCTACAGGATATGAATCATGTCCTCTTTTGAGATTCCTAAGAAAGGACTATTGACTTACAAAGTGTGCTATTATTACTCTTTTAACACAGGTTCTGGAAAATCAAGGAAGAACCCAAATTTGATTCACTGTAGAGAAACATCCTTTCACTGTCCCACACACATATTACAGCAGTCCCAAACAGGGAATGATTTCTGGATACCAGGCCCTAAACTTTAAACTAGGAACACCAATATAATTTTGCAAGATGACCCATATTCTGTCTTTCTTGTTCAAAGACTGTGGCATTAAGGTATTGCCCGAAACCAACATCACACTGTAGCTGTTCTTAACTAACAGCTAGATGCACGCATGTAGTAAGGATCTCAGAGTATGTCCTTACTGACATGAACTTGCCACTGTACCAGCTATTGGACATACTCATTTCAAGGGCAGTGATCCAGAACGCTAATGCCCAGATTTTATTATTTACAAATCAGGCTGAAGAAATCTTACTGAGCCTAAGTTTATAATACTCATCCATGAGACTCTGTTTTATGCTGAATTACAGAAAAACAACCATGCCACTATATGCTATTTCCACAATCCTGAACTCCCAATACTCTGTTCTACTCAAAGCTCTATTACCTTTATAGAATACAATACTTCTACAAATATTGACCAAAATACCGGACAATGACTTGGAAGAGTCTCAGAGTTAATGGCCATTTTAACTGAAGAAGAGCCAGAATCCCAAGCTGTGCCAAGGAAGAAACAAGCTGAAACTTCCTCTGCGGGCAGAGACACCTGTGACAAACTTCTCCAATGGCTTATACAGCAGCTGAACAAACAGCAAAGCCAACACTTAGGCTTCTAAAAGAACTTCCTTACCACAGCTTCTGTTAAAGAATTCTCTGTATAAATATACTTCAAATATAGTATTTCAAAACACTCAAGACTATCAAGATAGCGATTCAATGGGCAACAAAAATGAGCATTTTCTAAATCTCTCCTGGTAACATCAAACCTCAGAAATCCACTATTTGGAGCAGGCAGAAATCTCTTAACGGGGGTAATGAAAGGTGCATATAAACTAAATATAAAGTATTTTTATCTGAAGAAGCTCAAAAATAAAACTAACTATGGAACGGAAGACTGGATAACTGACAGATCACTTTGATCTAAGCTTTGTTACATGATTTCACTACTGCAAAATACTTTTCCAACAAGCCTATAGTTCCAGTTTAATCTTTAGTGCTTAATACTTCTTGTAGTATACAGTCTTCATCATAAATATCTGTACTATTACACTATAATGAGCTTTAAGAATAGGAGTATTTCAGTACGAATGCCAATTCATTAGCTAAAGATGGTCAACCCCTAACTCACTGAAGGTCTAACATGGAAGTACTAACACATTTCTACAAGGAATCATCTTTCCTCTGACTCAAAAGTATGCTCTAGTTTTTGCTTTCTGTGCAGTCTCCTACCTTTGAAATTGCTTTTTCTCAAAAAGACAAGGCTAATTTCAGCAAAAGGAGAGAACACAGTAACTCGCAATTAAAAAAACAACACAAAAAACCCAGCAAACAGAGCTCTAACAAGCAATTTTGTCCACGTAACTTCAGATGTAATTTCTGACATTTCTTATGCTGCACTGATACCTTATTTGTAAAATGCAGAACAACACTGATGACAGCTACAGGAGTAAAAAATATCATATATTATTAACATAATCACAACATAAAGAGCTCTTCTGCTCTTTAAGCTGCATGATACAGAAAAGTTCAGATACAGAACTGGATACTTTTGTTTCTGCTATTCATGACTCCAAGAAGCAGCAAAGCCAACAGTAAAGATGTCAGTCTAAGCCTTCTAACCAGCAAAGTTCCACAGGAAATGCACTAGAGTCAACAGTGGAGAACAATGAAACATGGCAGAAGAATTCATGGCTTCTCAAGATGAAAAAACCCCAAACACCTTTAAAGGACAGCTTTCCAGTCCCTAAGCCTTCATGACAAAGCTGTTTGGCCAGGTTAAGAGGCTAGAAATCACAGATTAGACTCTTAGAAGTCATTCCTATCCTTGCAGCCAGCAGGAAGAGAGGCATGCCATGAGTCACCAGAAGCTCCCTTGGTGCTCAGTACTACATTGAGCACACTTCAGTGAAGTAAGGTCTCTCTCTAGTTCAAAGAAAAAGCCAACAAAGAAGCTCTGCAGAAAAGCATTTCTATTATTCTCTGTTAGTTCTCAGATGTAAACATCTTGTATAGTAGATAAAACTACAATGAGTTTCATTAGCATACAAGTATCCACAGTTAATCAGAAACAGTAGATTTGGCAGCTTTAATTTTAAGACCTTAGAAATCCCTTAGAAATCCAAACCATTCTATGATTAAATACAGTGAGAATGAGAAGGAATGGATTTTTGAGTGGAGCAGAAGCCGAGCCTACGTTCAAATGGACCCACAAAGTTGCTGAATTTGAGCTTTTTGACAAGTAATTCAAAAGACTAACACAACCTTGTGCTGCATAAAGATTGCCTTTATAGAGTGGATACTCTGAGATTATAGTACTGTAACAGCATCTAATTATAGATTACATTTACTTAGTTTGATCTCAATTTACACGCAATTAGAAATATACTTGTACAACAGCATACTTACAGCTAGCTAACTTAAGAAATATAATACCCATTCTCTTTGGTGCAGCTTTTCCAAGTATCACGGTGACTGCAAAGCAAAGCCCTTGCAAGTTAAATGGTTACACTGTTAATGGTGATATTATTAAAATTATCTTAATTCATCTGTTTGCATGTATGAATACGGTCTCTAACTGTTTTGTTCAACAGGAACTGCAGTCTTTTCAGCTGACAAAAGGAACAGTTCTTTGAATTTAATTTAGTATTTTACTGTACTAAAGAAAGCACTGATGAGAGCTCAACTCTACAAATCAGCATTCATGAAGGTTAACACTAAAAAGCCCCCACAAAAAATATTTATATTCAAACTTCTTTTGCAGCATTGAGTCCTTCGTATATATATTTTTTTAAGTGTTATCCTGGTGTCAACTGAGATAGTTTTCTTCCTAGCAGCTGGCATAGTGCTGTGTTTTAGATTTATGATAAGAACAACATTGATAACATTGTTTTTAGTTGTCCCCAAGCAGTCAAGGACTTTTCAACTTCTCCTACTGGCCAGCCAAGGAGAATGCGGGGGGGCGCCCAGGAAGCTGGGAGGGGACACAGTCAGCCAGTTGACCCAAGACTGGCCAGAGAGATACTCCATACCATATGATCTCATGCTCTGTATTTAACTGGGGGGTGGGATAGGAGGCAGTTAGCTTGAGACCTAGCTGAGTATCAGCTTTGGCTGGTGAGCAGTTGTGCTGTGCATCACTTGTTTTGTTTATTCTTTTATCATTTTCATTGCTGTCTTCCTTCTCTGTCCTACTAAACTGCCTCTATCCCAACCCACAAGTTTTACCTTTTGTTTCTTTCTCAATTCCCTTGCCTCATCCTACTGAGGGGCAGGGGAGCAAGCATATGGCTGGATGGTTGTTTTAGTTGCCAGCGGGGTTAAATGATGAAGATGCAGCCTGGATGCTTAATTTCATAATTTTCAGTAGCTGATTTTTCACAGATATTAGCCTTACATAGTACTTAAAAAGCAGAGTTCCCAGCTGACTTCAAAAGTAGGTCTGAGAGTAAATAGAATCAGTAAATAGAATACCTGGTCCTGAGCCCCCATCAGAGCCATCTGCACTTGGCCCTCACTTTTTCCAAACCATTAGTTCACATACAATCTCCCTGCATAGTTGCTTTCAGAGTCCCATCACTTACCTACCTTAAAGCACAGGACAGTACATCTTCTATTTCAAAAACAAGAAATCAAATTTCCAAAACAGAGTTAATAAAAATACCTTTCTGGCTAAGTAAATTTTCCCAAGAAAATTTAAACAGGTCATGCCAGAGCTATTACCCCTGCAGATGCCTTGAAGAAACAGAAAGATGCATCCTGATGAAGGCAACAGAGTTCATTATACTGTCCTTGTAACTGTAATATCCAAACGGCTATCTCTATTAATTCAATGTAAAGAAAATCTAAAATATAATTTTAAATGTTTACTATTAGAATACTCCATAGAGGAGGGCATCTATGATACTATTGTTCAAAATCACCTGCACCTGTCAAGTAACATTCCAATACTATATTTTAAATCAAAAATTCATTATATTCTGCAAGTGATGAAGGAAAATGGTTTGAACTCTGAATTAATCTGTATTAATTGTCATTAAGAAAGATCTCAGATACAAAAGTTCTTTAGGAACACGTTCCCAAAATCATGTTTATTCCATTGGCAACAGGTCCATCAACAGTTCCATGCAGATCAGATACGTACTAGAAAAATAACACTCCACCCTGACATAGCAAACTTAGAATCCTGGACAGCTGAGGGTTTCATAAAAGGGATAAAAGGAGCCTTAGAAGTTGGTGGGATCAAAGTAAAGAAACTGAACACTGGCAAACCCAAATCTAAACAAGGCAGTTTCCACAGACCTCCAAAACACCAGTTCTTCTAAAACTGAATATACACCAAAGGTACACTACAAAATAATAGACAAGTAAAATAAGTAAGCCCATTTCAGACAAGGCCACATATACAGTAGTCACATCTTGTGAACTCAAGTCTTCAGAGTACTGTTCTTCAAACCACACTGGCCCTATCAGCAAAAGCTTTGTGGTAGAGCCATCATCCATTTTAAGTTTGTTCAGTGACTAACAAAGCAAGAGTTTAGGCTTCTACATGTTCTAAGTTACATATATTGAGACATCTGAGTATCTTATTGACTCCCTGGAAACAACCAAATCTTATTCCTGAGGCACATACAGTGTCCAGCTAGGACACAGCTCTAAAAACAGTAATACAAAATTATCACTTGGCAGTTACACAATCGGGGAAAAAAAACCTTACAGGAACTAATCTAGAGGCTGATGTATTCCTAATTAGAGACATTCTTAAAAGCAATCAAGGCAGACAGGTTTGTGAGCTGACCGTGTCTCATGATGGACTTAATCACTGCAACGATCAGAAATCTCTTTTGCTTTCCAAGACTGAGACCTAACAGGAAGCTCTGCAAAAACTGATTGTTACTGTGGAATCCGAAGGAGCAATACAAAACCCTGAGCTTCACATCAGAGGGAGGTAGGGAGGAGGGCAGAGGCAATAGCTATTTACTGCACAGCAACTGTGGTTCTTCGCTATGGTCTGTCTGAATCCCAGCACAAATTCCTGTACCTTGCATACAGAAGATCAGATAGGAGAGTTTTTGTTCTGAAGAGTTGCACCCAGTAGAAATATAATATGACCATGGGTTTATCCACACTCCCGTGCCAAGCTAACAGGCAGTATAACTCGGACTTCTCCATCCGTTCAGCCAGAAGTCCTTGGTAGCCAAAAGGACTACAAAAGCAGAGAATAATAGAATGGTTTGGGTTGGAAGGGACCTCTAAAGGCCATCTAGTCTAACCCCTCTGCAATGAGCAGGAACATCTTCAACTATATCAGGTTGCTCAGAGTCCCATCCAACCTGACTGTTATATTTTCAGGGCTGGGACATCTACCACCTCTCTGGGCAACTGGTTCCAGTGTTTCACCACGCTCACTGTAAAACAATTGCTTCCTTGTACCTAGTCTAAATCTATCCTCTTGGTTTAAAACCATTACACCTTGTCCTATCACAACAGCCCCTGCAAAAAGTCTGTCCCTACCCTTCTTAAAATCCCTGTTTAATTATGGAAAGGCCACAATGTGTCCCCTGAAGACTTGTCTTCCCCAGGCTGAACAACCACAATGCTCTCAGTCTTTCCTCATAGAAGTGCTACAGCACCCTGATCGTTTTTATGGTCCTTCTCTGTACCCACTCCAACAGGTCCACACCTTTCCTGTGCTGAGACTCCAGAGCTGGATGCAGTACTTGATGTAGGATCTCACCAGAGTGGAGCAGAGGGGCAGAATCACCTCCCTTGACCTGATGTCCACACTTCTTTTTATGCAGCCCAGAATACGGCTGCCTTTCTGGCATGAGAGTGTATATTGCTGGCTCATGTTCAGCTTTTCATCTACCAGTACCTCTGTCTGTCTTTCAGCTTGTATTGATACTGGGGGGTGCCTGAACCCAGGTGCAAGACCTTGTACTTGACCTTGCTGAACATCACGAGGTTCACATGAGCCCACTTCTCAAGCTTGTCCAGATCCCTCTGAAGAGCATCCCATCCGTCAGGCATGTCAACCACACCACTCAGCTTGGTGTTGTCTGCAAACTTGCTGAGGATGTGCTCAATACTACTGCCTATGTCACTGACAAAGATACTAAGCAGTACTAAGAAGCTGCATGGAATTGCTAGAGATCCTAAAGAATGCTGCTTGTACCAGACCAACACTGCTGAACGCAAGGCCATTTCTACATAGTTTTGTAATACCCAGAGGCTAAACTCCTTGACAATGTCTAGGGGTCTCAGCCTGTTGATAAAGCATCTATTTCAGCTACTTTAGAGAAGCTCCATGAAAGCACTCCTCCCTCCTTGAGGCTGCATTGCTGAACCTAGCAAACTGAAATCTTGTCTATTCCTAAAGAATACAATTGGTGTCACACTGGAAGGGGTAACCTTGAAGCAGCAATATGCTACATGTACAGGAAACAGCTGTTGCAAGACACCCCATAAAATAACCGCATAATCTACTTATTGTGAATAAAATAGTTATTACTTTTATGTCCCAGAACCCACCTGCAGGCAGATCTGACTTTTCTGATCTTAAGTGGCCCACAGCTGCTAGAACTCAAGATGATACAAGAGACCTTGCCTGATGAACATGCACAGAATACATCCAAAGGTAACTATTAATAATAGCTTTTCTTAATAGCAAGCTTGGTTTTTTGTCACTCTATTTGTTAGATTTTTCTCAAGTCTAGAATAGAAAAAAGGTCCTCTGCTCTTACTTAGCAACAGCAGGTAAAAGAAACAGAATAGATTAGAATCATAGAACCATTTAGATTGGAAGGACCTTGAAGATCATTGCGTCCAACCACTAACCTAACATTGCAAACTCCAGCGCTAAACCATGTCCCTACCCATCACATCACATGTCTTTAAAATACTTTCAGGGATGACTACTCAACCACTTCCCTGAGTGGGCTGTTGTAATGCTTGACAACTCTTTCAGTACAAAACTTTTTCCTAATATCCAATCTACACCTCCCCTGGTGCAACTTGAGGCTGTTTCATCTAGTCCTGTCTTCCATATATTGATAAATGGTATTCTTCCATAGCTCCCAAGCAACACAGCAAGGCCACCTCCATTGAAATTAATTTATGTAAGGAAGTGTCTCTGAAAAGGAATAAAATAATTAAGTCGGGAGGAAGGAAAGAAGGATATGGGGACAGAGTAGCAAAAGTCAGCAGTACTAGGTATCTACTGTCCAAAATTTAAATTTAACTCAATTCTTTAATATTTACTGGGTGCAAAACATTCAGTGCACTGAAAAAAATGGAGCCAATTCTAAATAAATGAAAGCAAGAGAAAATCAGCAGTCCAGAAGTTAAGAATATACTTTTTGACAGCAAGAAAAGGCAAAGAGAATTTTCCAGCCTTTTCATAAGGGATCACAGTAGACCCAACAGATCCATCAGTCCACAAGAGAGGCACAATAAAATTTTTAAAAATGAGAGAGAGAGAGAGAGAGAGAGAGAGAGAGAGAGAGAGAAGTCTGATATGGAGTGTAGCTTCATGAAATGTATTCCGATGTGTACACTCTAAAACACAGAGCTAAATGGAAAGATAAGTATGGATTGTTAGAGATAAGACTGCAGAAAACTTAGAGGTAGGTACCTGAAAGAGCTTTTGAACACACAGCATTTAACATTAATCTTTAAACGGTACCTTTCCTAAAAAAAAAAATCACCTATCGTTGTACTTCACACATGCCTACTAATAAAGAAGTGGCCTACCATCACAAGTAGAAATTGATCATTTTTTAGACCCTTTGATATAAGCTGTAAGAGAAGGCAGCACTGTGTCAATGGAGCCATCGGTTGCCATAACTACCAAATACACAGCAAACATCAATGCAAAAGTCTGTTCAATGAAATTCTTAACCTGCTTTTTGCCTTTCAGGATATGCAACTCTTGATGGGATATATTATTCTCTTTGTACTGTAATACAGCACTAGAACATCTGCTTCCCACATGATTAATTTAACAAATAAGTCAACACACAGTGAGGCATACTTAGAAACAGGACACGGGGAAATGAAATAGCCAAAGTGTAGAGACTCTCTAGTATCTCAGGTTATTGTCTACAGACTTAAAAGGTGAATCAGAATAAGGCAGCCACAGAGACAAGGCGGTGCTTATCAGAAACAGATCACTGACCAGTTACACTCCTATTATAACCACATGGCATATCGCTTTCTTCAAGCTTGTTTTATAAAAAATTTTCATTAGATCACCTACCAACCAAAAATGATTCCAGGCTAAATTTCCCCCTGGCCAACTGCATGGGTTTGGTTTTTTTTCCTCCAACAGATGAACTTGCCTGCTGAACTATGAGCATATGTCTACTATAAATGCTTTAGAACTGAATAGTTTGCCTTCTTCAAAACAGTATTAATTAGCTCTGATGAAGCTGCAAAATTTGCCCATGATGAGATACCATATGGGAGACGACTACAAACTATTTTCCCTACTGATATCACTGGATCTTAAAATCTATTAAACCTTGCTACAGCTAGTTTTTAAAACTTTGACAAACAGCTACATTTACAACCTTGGATATTTTCTGAAGTCTAAGTTACATTCTAGTAGATCAGACCAACTGCAATAACACTGAAATTTGCATGGGAATCAAAAGGTTTGAGAGTGTGACAACCTGATTTTTCTAAACCAAATGAGAATTACACAAGGTAGCTAAAGCAAATCTGCCTCCCTCTACATTCTGGTTTCCTTATATAAAGTAATCAAAAATAACAAGTTAACACTCAGTTATCTTTAAAAAGTAAATTACAGATTTAATTGGTAATACAAGGTTAACACATATATCCTTATGCTCTCGACCAAACCATCTCTATATTTGCATTAGCCACCCTCAAGGAAATAAAAAGATATTCCAGACAGTAAGCTGGAGAGATTTATTTTACAGCTGATCAGTTAACTAAGACTCACAAGTATTTTTTGAGATGCATCAAATAAAAAAATCTCTGAACATAGAGGCCAAATAATAAGAACCAACAGAAAGAGACTGTTACTATAATATTCTTATACAGTCTACACAAAATTTTATCTGAGCAGGCAGATGGTAGTTAAAGTTCCTAAGTAGGCTCCACATTTGATTCCCTTGCTATTAATAGAAGTCTAGGCTGTGGTGGCCAAGGTTATATCAGGCTAGACATGTGCCAGTTTCCTGAAGCTACCATGAAGACCTTTAACATGTAAAGCATTACCTTTGAAATTGTGCAATTGATTTGTATACACAAAGTTAAATGGGTCTAGCTAAATATGCTGCACAGAAGCAGGTCAATAGGCAAAACTCTGTTTGTTTGCACTCATTAATGTTTTTATATTGGTTTAACCTTAAATTACCTTATCCTGCACAGCAAACAAGTTTCTAGCTCACTCAATTGCACTGGTTTAACATCAGTTCTTTAGGTAAGCAGGAGTGACCTTATGTCAAGTGCAGGGACCCCATATATTGTCATGTTCTGTCTGCCTGTATGTCTAAGGGGAATGGAAAATCTACTGCTCAGGAGAGCTGCTTCTGAACCATCTGGAACGATCAAATCTCCTGAAGGGGCCTACATCACACCCAAAACATTTTACTCCTGAATTCTAATAGGGTGAATGCAACAGAGGGTTACATTACCTTTGGGTATGCATCTATTTACACTGCAAATTTAAGATTTTTTTCAATTTTTTTATTTATTAAACCAGCTTAAAGATCTTTTCCAACCAAAACAGTTCTATGATTCTTCAAGAAAACTGTGTAAAATACAAAAAGACAATTGTGAAAGCTATAAACTCTGGGATGAGAGCAGTATCAGAAGTCATTTTAGTATTTACCTGAAGTAGATCAATTTGTCTGTGCGCTGTTAAAATCCTACCACTAAGAGGAGCCCTAAATCTATGCCACACTGAGCACTGGAAGAAGTGATTTTTTTTTCCTTTCTTCTCAAGATCAAGGGGAACTGTTAATTCAGTGATTTTCAGGAAAGCAGAATCACCAGAAGTTGAACAAGAACAGATAAAGAGAAACCACTGAAGATCAATGAAAACAAAAGGAAGCAACAAATTCTTCCACTGGATGGAGTCTAACAGGATTCTACCAAGAAGGAAGAATGGCATCTGATGAAGGCAGATAGTAAGGAAAACAAAAGGGGAGAAAAAAATCAACAAGAAACAAATGGCGCCACTGCAAGGCCTAGCACAGGAGAATGGTAACAAGACACGAAGAATCAAGGCCAAGATGTCAACCTTCAAGCAACAGAAAAAAAAGCAGAATTAGTAAAATCTCTACATAGAAATGCAAAAAGAGAAGGAATTTTAATATGCTGAGTGATGCAGAATTATACACTGTAAATGTTAAAGCCATAAAAAGAACAGATGAAAATATTTTAATATTTCTATATATTCGTAGCATTTTCTGCTAGGTGCACCACAACTCAGGATTTATTAGGAAGAGACAAGATGGCTCTTGGGAGAGCATGCGATCTCACCAAGGCTAAGACAACCAAGACAGACTATTCCAGAATGCTAATCAGAAGTCTCAGACAAGGGCTCCGAACAGTCATCTGTTGAAGTCTTCAGCCCTCTGAAAAGGAACACAGGGAGCTCCAAAAAGACATCTAGTTATGAAATTTGAAGTTCAGTGGATAAGTATCACCTCCACCCAATAACTGGTTGACTGATCTTTCTTCTTATTGTTGAGTACAAAAGGAACAAAGCAGGGTATAATGAGGCACCACCTTCCTCTTCTTCTGACCAAGTACTTGCGTCCACACACTTACAGAATACGATGGACACGCGACTTCCCCAAAACCCAGCCCTGTTGTGCCCATCTGAGAGTTAACAAACACCTCACTTTAAAGCCAAGGACAGCAAAAGCAGGAGACAGGATGACCTGCAGGCTAGGAAAACACACAAAAATGGCTCGGTCTTACTCAATCTGTTCATTTCAGCATATTTGCTCACATAAAATTCTTAAGCATTTGGACGCACTTCACAGCTAGCTGTGCTAGGCCAAGGCAGCGAGCTGGAAGCTGACAGGTACTGCCTCCCATGCACTCTGCCTTATCAACTTCCCTGAAAGCCAGCACTCGGTGCAAGGGCAACGACATTTGCATAAGCGTCCTAAAAAAGGCACACGCGCATCAACAAACAAGGAAGCCACCTCGTCGGTCTCCTGCCGGCCGGATAGGCGGGGCTGACCCCCGCTCGGTGCGGCCCGGCCGCTGTTTCCACCGAGCCTCGCCCGACCCGCAGCTAGTGAGGGAACGAGGCGACCCTGACGGAAGCAGGTGCCCCACTTACTCCCTTCCCCGGCGCGCAGGGGGGCACCCGGCAGGCGCCGAGCTCCGGACGCATCTCTGCCACCCAGCGGGGAGGCCGCTTCGCTCGCTGGA
>VZTU01011814.1:261658-277001 GCA_013400835.1 Zapornia atra | reverse complement strand
CCCTCCCAGCGGCGCCTCCCTCTCGCGATAGCCGCGGAACCGGCGCCCTCCCCACCACCCGCTCCCTCCTCCTGACACTGCCTCTCCCCTCCCCTGACATTACCCCTCCTCTTCCTCTGCCCTCCCCGCCCGCCTGCCCGCGCCGCCCTCTTAGCAAGCAGGTACGCGGTGTGAGCCGCCGCCCCGCGAAATACCGTCGCCCGCCCCCGCCGACCTGAAACTTCATGTCCGGACGGGGGCCGCGGCGCCTGCGATCGCGGCCCCAGGCTCGAGCGGCCGCCGTTCGCCTGGAGGGCCTACCTGGGGAGGCCGGTGCCCCCGACGGTAGCGGGGTCCTCTTTGTTACCTAACCGCTCCTCGAGCGAAGCGGCTGCCGCGAAGGTGCCGCGCTGCCGCTGATGTGCCCGGCCCGCGGAGGCCCCGCCGGGCTGAGGCCAAGGCGGCTGAGGGCAGGGGGCTGCCCGGCAAGCACCTCTGAGACTTCAGGGCTGCCGTTGCTCGCTCGCGCCATTCGCAGTCCCACTCGAGGTGGCGGAGCGCGGCTGGGCTTAGCGCTGGCAGTAGCACCAAGTCTCCCTGGTAGCTCCCGCCGCGGGCCGGCAGGGGTGTCCGCGCCTTCCGCGGCCCCGCGCCCTGAGGTACCGACCGGAGCATCAGCACGCTCTTGCCATCAGAGAATGCGCTTGGATGCCCGTTGCCGTAGCTTACGTGCTGGCCAACAGCTTTGAAGTCAGATAAATGGATTTGCAACAGTGCACTGGAAAAACTTCTTTAAAAAACTCTGTCTCTGCGAGGAAAGTGGCGTTTATCTGACAGAAGCAAACCCCGGGTCCCCAAGGCGGACAGCCCTGCGTGGGCTTTGTCACTGCACTCCCAGTGCCTCCTTGTGTCGTGGTGCCTCCTGACTTGTGTCGCGGTGCCGTGCCGTGGGAACGGGGTATATTGGGGCACACGGTGCAGTGTGCCTCCCTCCGGGAGTACAGGAAAGAAACCGTGGGGGAAGTAAGTAAAGCTGTTACTTTTCTCTCAACGGCAGTCCTTTCCGTGGCCAGGCAGAAGTCCGTTTCCTTGCTTGCTGTCCCCAGTGGCACTCAGCAGTTTGACCGCTGAAGAAAGCGCTGAGGGACAAACCGGGGAGATGGGCTCCGGCGACGCCTAACTGTGGTTAATACGGGGGGTTGTAATGAAATGTGCCGTGGTACGCGATAGTCAGTGCTGACGGCCCTTCACTAAAAGAAGGGGAAAGTTGAATTGCGTTTCGTGCTCGCAGCTCGCGGTTTGCCCGAAAAGGGGCGGTGGCACCGCGGCCTGCGGCAGCCCGGCACCGGCCGCCTCGTAAGAGGTGGGCGGGCAGGGGGCGGGGCGCTGCGGCTCGGCCCTCCGTGGCTCGGCGGAAGTGTGCGGGCCCGGCAGCCTGCACTGTCGGGCGGCGGTGAGTGGAGGCAGACTCGACGGGCGGGCGGCGGAGGTGTGCTCGAGTCACTCGCGGCCGCGGTGAGGGCCCTGACTGGAGAGCGGCCGGCGTGGTCGCTGGAGGTTCCTGCTCCGCTTAGGGCTGGACATTTCTCGGCGACGGCGTGGCCTGTCGGTAGGAGCGGAGCCCGGGCCCGAGGGCCGGAACCGCGGGCCGAGGCGGACACGGGGCCTCCCGGCGCCTGGCGTGGGGCGGGTTACCGTCGGTGCGTGAGGGAAGGGGCTGCTTCGGTCTGGGAACGGCCGCGCAGTTACCCGGCGCAGCTCGATGTGCTGGATCCGCAGTAATACCTGGGAGGTGCTGAGGACGGCAGTGGGATTTAAAGCAGAGAGTACTTCAAAATAATATGTGGTTTATTTATACTATTGTAACCGATTACACATTATTTTTCTTAGTTAACAAACATGAAGAAATTAAAGCTTAAAGAACTGGAAAGCTGTCTTCAACAAGTTGATACTTTTGAAAGTCCAAAACTGCTCCTTGAACAGTATCCAACGAGACCTCATATCGCAGGTAGAGGTTACCTATACCTACAGCACTGGTGTCTCTGGTACTAGTTCTGTATCAACGTTTAGAAAAGGAAGAAAAAAAGTGCTTCTCCTGCATTATCTCCTTTGAAGCTTTCACACTGAAAGTAGCGGAGGAATTTTAACCAGCAGGAATGTAATTGTTTTTAATGATGTTACTTTCTTTTCATTAGAAGTACACTGTGTACAGTCCCAAACCAAGTAAATTGGTTTAAAATGTTACAGAACATCTTAATTACGTAAATGAGAAAGCTGAAATTGACATGTCATGACACACAAGAAACAGTAAAATTGAATATACAGACATCCATACCTTAAGATGTGTTCCAGTATGTCTGTTGTTTTCCCCACAAATAATAATGACAGTTCTATGTCTGTTCTCCCCACCAAGGATCTAGAGTTCTGTAACTCATCAAAATGTTTTTGACTTTTCACGTATAAACGAAATTAAGAATTACAAGCAGTGAGAACATCAGCTTAATTTAGCATTACAAGAAACCTTTAGTTCCAAGTTTTCTGAAGGTGGAAATAATTTTCTTGATTAATTAGATGCATATTTGATATTACTGACCTGTGTTTTGTTTTTTTTTTAACCCAGCATGTATGCTTTATACAATTCACAATACCTTTGATGATATTGAAAACAAAACAATTGCAGATTTAGGATGTGGCTGTGGCATGCTCAGCATTGGAAGTGCAATGTTAGGAGCAGGGTAAGTATCTAAGTTCCAGTTGTTTTTTCTGGCATAGAAGGGCAGAGAATAAGAACATAGCAATGCTGAACTACACTAATTTTATATATCCTGGTGTATAATGAGGCTATGTAGTATGTTTAGATAGTCAATACCCATTCAAGTAGTGGATGAGATGGACAGCTGCTGTGAATTTGGAAGCCATAATGTTCGCCTTCCTCTAAATCACTAAATGAAAGGCTGAAGCCTCCTTCAAAGACTAAAATAATATTTGAGAAAAGGCAACAGAGCTACTTGCACTTTTATCAGCACTGAATTTATAGCATTTGCTTATTACATTTCCTAAATAAAAGTGTGCACAGACCCCTTACTACTACAGGATAAATCCTTAGTTTTATTTTGCAAGAGACTAATATGTGGCCTTTTTGATTTTTTTGTAATAGATTGTGTGTGGGATTTGACATAGATGCAGATGCACTGGAAATATTTAATAGAAACACTGAAGACTTCGAGCTCACAAACATCAACATGGTTCAGTGTGACGTCTGTTCTTTGTCTGACAGTATGCCAGAGACTTTTGACACAGTTATTATGAACCCTCCATTTGGTACCAAGCATAATAAAGGTTGGTAATTCTGAAAGACACTTAGAAATAGCAAGGAAAACACTTTTAATGAAACATCTCCCTTCATTACAATTGCCTATTGTAATTACCTGGAGCTAGCTGCAGCTTCCTAACAATTTCAACATTCTAACTAACAATTGCTGGGTTTGAAATAAACAGTAATATTTCACATCTCTCAAATTTTTCTCTTTTACTAAAACCATTTGGATAAGTTTTAGAAATGCTTTATGTGTCTTAATGTATTGTGTTGTTTCTCAAATAGCTACTACTCTAGAAGAATTGAAGCAGGAAGATGATCTTTAAATCTTCCAGTTTAAGCTTGCATTTAACAAGGCTAATAATGTCAACATTCTTTTAGGAATGGATATGATTTTTCTGAAAACTGCTCTACAGATGGCAAAAACAGCTGTTTATTCCCTTCACAAAACTTCAACACGGCAAGTAAGTCCTTTACGTTAGTAGGTGAGCATTAGCCAGGCAATAGAATAGCTGGCATTTAATGATGTCTATTATAGCTTTGCTGATTTGTTCACACCTTTATGGGATCTGAAACTTGTTTTGGGTAGATACTAATCATGTCAAATAACTGTGATCTCACATACATCAAGATAAGTACGTGATCTAATGTTTCATCTTGAAAAACAAAAGCATGGGAGACTTCTTAAATAGTACAGGGGTGTAAGAGTCAGTGTAGAAATTTACCTCTATCTATTTAACACTGTAGCACATTCAAAAGAAAGCAGATGAATGGGACGTGAAGATGGAAGTCATAGCAGGTAAGATTCATTGATTAAAAAAACCCCACGCAACCCTTTTCTGGAGGCTAGTATTGAAACACTGCTAGTCAGTCTTAACAGCCTGAGGGAGTTTTAACCACTGCAAATGATGTAGGTCTTTTTTTAAGCAGCTTTTTTGTTAATACCTTGCTACCTCCCTAGAATACAATCAGGCAATTAATAAAGCTCTGAAGGATACATATTCTTTTCAGAATTGGAATTGGATTTCTTCCTGGACTAGGTTTGGCCTGGCGCCTTTAAGGAGAAGTTACCTACCTTCCCATTTCAAAAATATTGTGGCTAACAAAAGCAAAGTACAGATCAATTTTCACACAAAAAAAAGCATCCTGTCCTTATAGTCACATAAATACTGTTCTGCCAGTTGTTCAAGGATCTTCTTAAATATCACCAGCTGGATGCTTTATGCAGTCATATGACTTGGCACAAGGAATTTGCACTAATGTTTGAAACACAACTGCATTTCAGCCATCTACGTCCTGCATGATGCGATTGGCTTAAATGTTCAGGCATCATCTAGTCCAGAGGTCAAAACAGTTACCTAGTCAGGGGGCAACAGTGGTGGGCAGTAGAAGAAACAGAACATGGGTGTAGGGTGTAAATCAATTCACTAATACCTATTCTGGTGTAATGTGCTCTTTGTACTGTTTACAGAACTTAGATACGACCTACCAGCATCATACAAGTTTCATAAGAAGAAATCAGTAAGTATAAAACCTAACATAACTGAGAAAATACTGTCTTATACTAGGCAGAGGAAATAAATTCTACTTATGAAAGTTTTAGGGTTGTATGTATGGGATGAAGAATGCTCACAGAACTTGAGAGTTCTATGACAGTATCAAGTTCCACTGCTGTTACTACATTTTGTAGTTGACCAGGGAAAAGAATCACTGTAATACAGTTGAAGCCATACACAAAGATTAAAGCCAGCACTGCCAACTAGATGTGAAAAAGCTATGGGTATCTTCCTTGACTCAACTATTTGCTTGATCCTATCTGCAACATAGAACAGACTGAATTAAGTAATGAAGGCCAGACTACCTAGGCTACTTCAAGTGTTCTACGCTCTGTACTGCAAATAGCTACAGACACTGAACTCCCTCACAGAGCCACCTCAGAGGGAGCAGGAGGAAGCTGTGCACTTCATCCCACAATGGAAGATCTAGCTGAGATGCTAAGAGTATGAAAGATTAACCCACCGGCAAGTTTCTGGGTGCCGACTGCTGACCTAGAAGACATGTATCCCATTAGCATAGAGGAATTAGAACCCTGGAGTAGACTGAACAAGATTTGAAGATGGTTAGGTATGTTGAATAGCAAAGATTAGAAGTATTATTCAGCTGTACTTACTATCTTGGTGAATTGAACTTAAATGATGGGAAGTCTACCTTCAGCTTTGCCACTTCACAGTTAAAACTATAGTAGATTAACATTCAGGCTTCAGTAGTAAGCAGTTTTCAGTTCTGAATTTATTGGCAACTGCGCTTTAATGTAACTGCAAGGTCCAGAACCTTTTACATTTGAATGATGTGCCAGAGAAGTTGAGAGGATCTTACAGTATAAACTAAGTATAAAAGAGGTTTCCAGGGTGGTGTGTTCAGAGTAAGCATGCTGCTTAAAGAAACAAACAAAAAAAGCTGTAACCCAACAAAATTAAACTTTCTTCTTGCTATAGGTTGACATTGAAGTGGATTTCATTAGATTTTCTGCCAAGAAACTCCTGAACTGAGACATGTCTTTAAAACCTATTGTAAATGGAACAATAAAACCCCATTTTTTAAACTTTTTTTAGAATTACTGATCTCCATCTCCATTTTCTGTTTTCAGTTGTTTTGGTGCAGGCTTTTCCTTTTCCATTTCCTCTAATGGTCTCTTCTTGGGACTTGCTGGTTCTGCAAAATTAAATATGTAGTCATTTATTGTAAAGGAAAGTGTTTCATTATTACCTAAGTCTTCTGAAAAAAACAAGTCCTTCAGCTTACATTATAGGAAGGGTAAGTCCTAGTTTATCCAAAGCCACTACTATGCTAGAGAGTTTACTTATTACTGTGATGTAAGGCTTTTAGGTGTTCTAACATAGCAATTTTATAAGATTACAGCAGGTAAGATGAAGCAATACAATCTAACAGGAGTAGGTTTCAATGGACTTTAAGCATCTGCCTTATCTGATGAACAGAAGCTTAGCTCCTCCTCTTCTACAAGCTAAATAACAATATGCAGAACTATTACTAGTCTCATATCTTCAGGGGAAGAAAAAAATTCACTGCTTGAGACTGGGTCTATACAGTTGTGCAATGCTGCTGACAGCCATCTCTCAATGTACAATGCTTTGAGCAGCCCTGCAGTACAGCCTCATCTATCTAGTAGTTATGTTTTTGGGGCAGTCCTGAAGGCATCAAGTAGAAGACCCTTAAACTTACTGATACAGACACAGGACAGAAGTACTACAACATAGGGCCAAACCCAAAACAGCTGTAAGAAACATGGGTACTTCTCCAGCAAGTAGCTCTTTGTACTAAAGATGCTGCATCTAGCGCACAGAATGACATACCTGTTTTAGTATCGTTTTCACCACCTTCTTCTTCAGTCTCAAACTTTATTTTCTTGCCCTGAAACTGGACTTTGCCTTTATGAGCCCCCTGAGGTGTCTTCCCCCCTCTTCCTTTTCCTTTAATTTTCCGTCCTGTGGGGATATAGATGTCAGAAACTTTATATCATTTGTCTTAACTGGCAAACTCAAGAAGTTAGTGCTGAGTATGTATTCCCTCTTTACAGTTACTTTCACACAGTAACATGGCTAGAGCATTATAAATCCTTAAACCAAATAAAAGGGGGGAAAGAAACCCAACCAACAACCTTTTGTTTTCTGTTTCAGCAATTCTTGCTGATCTTCCAGTATTTTTTTCAGTGCTTCTTTCTCTGCATCTCCTTCTAGCAATTCCCATGTAACATCCTTGTTCCGAAGCTGTAAGTTTCCATTATGTGCTGCTTTAGCTTGTTCCAGAGCTTGTTTTGCAATATCCTTAAATAGGATAATTCCCTTAAAAAGAAGAGGGGCATTTGTATCTTACTACAAAAACATTCAGCCATAATAATGAACAACATACCCTGTTAGGTACCTCAGCAAGTTCATAACTCTTGTATGATATAAATTATGTCTACAGACTGTCCACACAAACAGTCTCAGTCTTGAATTTACCAATTGATAAGGCTGGGACATTTATCTGTTCTTTTGAAAGAATTTAAGGGAATAATTTAAATATTCTGCAATTCCACAAGTCATTTAATTTGATTATATAAAAGAACAAGCATTTAATAATTCATTTTCAAACTTTAGTACTAAGATCTTAAACCCTCATCCAAGATTCTACTGACCTCCTTTGCACCTCTGACAAAGTGTATCCATTTGATTTCTCCGTGATCAGAAAATACATCATGGAGATCTTCTCTGCATGTTTGATCATCTAGGTCACCAGAAAACTTCAAAAGACACCCTGTCTTTTCTTCCAGAGACTTCTAAATGAAATAAAAACCCCACACATTTTTCTTGAGGCATCAAGCTTGAACATTAATTTCCCCCCCCCCCAATCCTAAAACTATAAAAAAATAGCATAGCGATTAATAAGTAGCAATTCACACACTCCACTCCTAGTAACTCAAGCATTCTTGCTACAGAGCTGATTTATGCTGATGTCCAAGCCTCACGTGGGGTGTCTCTATCCTTTTTTTTGTTAACTTTTAAAAATTTTGCTTACTATGATATATTTATGTGGAACAGAGGGCTCCTTTCTCATAGGAGAGTTACACTCTTTAAATATCATAGAACAGTTTTCTGAAGGTTGGCACCTTAGGTGGAAAGATCTATATAATACTGATTAAACCCTTACTGGATCCTTCAAATACCAAAGAATAAAAGCCATCCCAATGGTGCATTTAGGCCTCCTTCTGAACAGGTAAACGTGCTGTAGCAGTTTTGGCTGGGATAGTTAATATTTTTCCCTAACAACTAGTTATGGGGCTGTGCTTTGGATTTGTGCTGAAAACAGTGCTGATGACACAGGGATGTTTTGGTGTTGCTGAGCAGCGCTTACACAGAACCAAAGCCTTTCCTGCTTCTTGCACCATTCCACCATCAAGTAGGCTGGGGGTGGACAAGGAACTATGAGGGGACACAGCCAGGACCAGCTGACCCAAGGGATCATGCTCAGCATATAACCGGGGAAACTAGCTGGGAGGTGGGATCACTGCCTGGAAACAGACTGGGCATCAAGATTTTATTGGGTGTTTTTCCTCCACAAGTAGCAGGCAATGCATTTGTGCATCGCTTGTTTTATCCATTACATTATTACTCTCTTCTTATCCTATTTAAAACTCTCTTTACCTGAACTTATGAGGTGGGGTTTTTTCCATTCTTCCCATCCCACTGGGGATGGGGAAGAAGGGTGGAGCATCTGCATGATGCTTAGTTAACAGTTGGGGTTAAATTACTAGGCACGTGTTGTGGTTTAAATTTAGGATATGATCCTTTAAACAAAATCGGTCTCTTGAAAATAAAGTTAAATACCACAATAAAAAGTCCTACTGTAGGTCAGAAAAGCTGATGTGCTTTTTAAGTGAAGTTAGTGAAGTTACTAACACAGGATATTGAGAGTTTGAAATTCTGTTCTACAAAATGTAGCTGCAGGACCACGTTTGTTACATGTGCACTAAAAATCCATACAGTCCACCACACAAAAGCAAGCATTGCATAGCTTCCAGGCACAGTGATTTAAGAAAACCATACCATTTCAGCATCTGCTGCTTGTTTCTCTTTTTCTTCTTTTTCCCTGTGGAAAAGTTAAATTGGTTAAGAGCTGGTTCAAGTGCAGTCCAGTGAGCAAAACAAGGCACCTAGTTGATAATGACTTACTGTTTAGCTCTTGCTTTAGCTTCTACTTTGTTTTGTCTCCTTTCTTCATTCTTCTTTGTACAGTACTCCTCCCTTCAATAGAACAGAAGTGAAGTGAGTACCACTTCAAGCATTCCATTAGAATTACTTCATAAGATAGCAGTGGTCAAGAAACAGTCAAGACTATCTTTGGGAGCAGACATACTAGCTTCCAAAAGGTACAGCTACGGATGCCTGTACAACAGAAACTTACACTGCTCAGGTTGAGCCAGGATCTTGTCTAAATCCACCCTTGACCATTTTAGTTCATACATGAGTTAAGTGGACTTACTTGAAAAGTACTATCAGCTCTGTGTCTTTGTACTTCTGGTTTGGGATCTCTGTGAACTTCTTAGCAGATTCAACACTATCAAAAACTGCAAATATCGAGCCCTGTAAACGGCAGGAGACATTCAGTGTTACGGTGAGCAAACAGAATGCGGGCCGGGGCAAACCCTGCCCCAGGTCAAACTGCTCAGCCCAGAAACCACCTTAAATGCTCTCTGTAACGTTCTCCTCATCTGAATGTTTTCAACTGGACCTTTATCCTCAAGCCATTCTTTGATATCATCAAGAGTTGCATCTAATGGAAAGCCTTTCTGCAAGACCGAGACAAGCTTCAGTTATGTGCAACAAACTGACAGTCAGAAGTTACAACATATCTAGTATGAGTTAAAGCTTTACTTAGATGGCTTTCAGTCAGTCATGCAGAACAGCACAGAGCAAAGGAAGGAGTTTACTTACAACATACACAGATCTGTTTTTAATTGCAGCCTTATATTGGTCATTTAGTTCAGGAAGGGGTTTGTTTGGAGATCGTCTGATTTTAGTTTTGTCTTCGTTTATTTCCATTAGACCAGTCTTGGATTTTCTTAGTGCTTCTACAATAACACTAAAATCTTTTGAAAGGCGACTTAACCTATTGAGTAAGCAGACACAGGTTATTACAAATACACAGGCAAAGCTGAAACCAGGCATTAGAACAACAATAGGAGCTGTACATGCAGACCTGGGCTATTTGGTCCCAAATACAGATCATTATCTGAAAGTTGCCACCAGGTGTACTTTGTTTTACCTGTTGAATTTGATCATTACTTCTAAAGGCACCCAGCCATCATCTAGTTTGATCTGTTCTTTTAGGAACTTGTCTCTTGGTAGATTGTGATTGCCAAAATAGTACTGCAAAAAAGAAGGGAAGAGGGAAGTGAGGAGAGAGATTTGATTTTGAATGTTCAGGCTTAAAAGCTCATTTTCATCTGACAACTGACTGCAATGGCTTGGCACAGACCAAAATTCATGAATCTGAACAGTTAGAAATTCTGAAATTACTACTTCCTGCTTTAATGTGATACTTTTGGAAAGGCTAGCTGCAACATGTAAACCCTAGAGAAAAACCCCAGTGCTTCATGCAACGGGACTGATGAGGTAAAGGTAGTTTTGCAGTTTTATTTAGGAAAAGCATGGAGCTTATTCTCATAATGTAATTATTCATCAGCCTGATCAAGCTCTGCAGAATCAAAAGTCAGATTTGCCACCAACAGATTCAGGTGTTAGGCCTTAGTTAAGATATGTATAAGAAATGATACTGTATTCTCCACACTGAGAAATCATACACATAGACTAGTTCCTATGTCTCCTTCAGGAAAATACTGCAAGATTAAAAAAGGGTTTTGTATTAATTTGCAGTGTTCTTCTTTTGTTCATGTCCAGCATGGGAAGTGCAGACTGCCACGAAGCTGACAAATTGCTCAGTTCAGTACAAGACAGAATCAGATTCTTTTGCTTACTGGCAGTCATCTAACTGTGAAACCACAGGATAAGTTGAAGCCTTTCCACCAACATCACTGCACTTTAAAAAGTCAGTGCAGGTTTTACAATACCTCTCCCTCTACTATACCTCACATCCACACAAGCACAAGTCTACCTCTGTCAACTACTTTCCCTCAATCTCTGGGGTTTGTGTTTGGGGTTTTTTGTTGTCTGTTTGTTTTTCTCCATAAATAATGGCTACAACTCCATATGGTAATGGAGATTCATGCACAGCTGTATTTTTGTTCTTCAGGAAAACACACTTGTTCCGTACATCATGTTAAGTGAGGTGTAGGGTCCATTGTAGGGTAACCCTCCAAGCCTCTAGAGGAAGAAATAGTTCATCTAAAGTGGGCATTTAAGTTTAGTTGTCATTTGTACAAATTGTAATTACAAAGCAGTAAATTGCAATAGCAGCCTATGCAGTGTTGCTAGTATTTTGACCGGCATAGATTCCTGAGTAGGAGGATTTCCCTATCCCCTACAAATTCAGTCACATAGAATTAAGATGCACCTTCCTATTTGCATAGATAGAATAACCCAGTGAACATAGTAATACCTTGTTTAATGATACATTCACTTGCTATAGCACCTGAACCACCAGCAAGTTAAACCTTTTATGGTTTTAAATGGTGGTTTTACAGGCAACTCTAATTAAGTGTAAGTTCCAACTTAGACTAAAACTATGAATTATCTTACGGTATTAAACACCTGTCATAGACCTGTGGCAGGCATTTTTAAAGAGCTGAAGATTCAAGCCTAACTCCCAATGAAGTTAACTTCCCATGAGCCAAGTCCCTACCACTGAATGTCTCTAAAACTAGATCTCAGTCTAGATCCCAAAGCATAACTTGAACTTACCTCAATTTGCTGACAGATTTTGCTTTCCAAAATAGACATGTCTTCACCACTTCCATTTTCAGCCATTTTCACCAGCTGTTGAAAAGAGCAAAGGCACTAAGTATTGAGTAGTACTTAATAGTTGCCTTTCACTGCAGTCTAGTCTAAACAAGGTAACAGACAAGTTCTTCAGCCACACTTTTATGCTTCTGAGCCAACTTCAAACGTGACTGCAGAACTCCAAGGGAAAACTATCAAACAACTGCAAAAGAAACCTGAAGCAAACTACTTTGGTGTTAAGGCAGCGTTCGGCATTCTATATTCTCATTAAGTCAAATCCAACCTCTCATCACTAGTAAGACATCAATAACAAAAATAATTTAATATTCCTAAATCAATAGAATTATAAAGTTTTCCGAAGTGTCTGCCTCCTAATTTATCTTTAAAAGTTCAAGGAACTTACTGGAAGAAGGCATGATAGTTCTGCATTTACCAATACATCCTAAAGATGTATGGCTCTCTCCTTTACAAACTTATCTTCACTGCATTCTGCCTGAATACCAAATCAAGCATTTTGGTAACAGGTAAGATGTTCTCACTTGAAAGTAACTTCTTCCCTTAACTGGCATTAAGCACACCGTCCCAGTACATCCCACTCTACACACTGGGAAGTTGGTAAGAAAGTAGCTACTGGCCATAACGTTAACTGGGTTCCGAAAACGCATATCCAGTTGCTGGTAAGGTAAGGATAGAGGAAAAATGCAGCTTTGTAGAGCTGTCAGAAGTCAGTTTGAATTCAGTTTTGAACCATGGTGCACAGATCACTTCCTCCTCCCTCTGGGCACTATCACACTTGTTAAATCCAGCTACAGAAGCTGGACCAGTTTTGTGGTCCCTGGTTACCCCTATTCACACAGCAGTGATCATTAAGGCTACTGGTGAAGATGAGTTTGCACACACGTCTTGCACAATTTATCAGGAGATTTAAGCATACATGTTCTGCTCCTCTGCCCCTGGCAGGACAGGAACATCTTTCAGAGCATCAAGATGACTGACATCACAGAAGTAGAGAAAGCTCCCCTGAGACTCCCTTGTCACAGGAAATACTGTTCAGCAGAACACCTGCCTGACAGCCCCATCTCCTTATTATTTCAGTAGTTTAATTCACCAGTTGTTCAGCCTGCTGCAGCAGTCCATTTCCCCCTCTGCCTGATCTCAAGGCTGTGTAGCATCCTTTGAGTTACTGGTAGTTCTTTTTAATCTAGGCATTTGGAGCCTTAAAACACGCATCCCCGTCTCCACCACCAGACTTCCACCAGTACCTAACATTGTAGCACTCTTTGAAGTGTGATTTCAGCAGGTGTTAGTTGGTAGCACTGTAACACCTGATCCAACCAAAAGTTAAACCCCACTGAACATTTCCATTAGATAAACACACCACTGACTTCATTCAGCTTGTAGGAAGCAGCAGTGATGGAGCTGTTAGGGCAGGGAGCTTAAACAGAGAAAAGAAATAACCAGAAACACCTTTCTGTGTCAGCAAGTAGTTGTAGTGGGTTAGGTCTGATGTTAAACTACATCCCCAGGGTCAAAACCAAGTACTGAATGGCAGCCAAGGGAGCTCCCCATTCTCCAGCCTTGGTTTGGTGATATACTCACATTGCAAACTCTCCTCCAGGTGTGGCAGATTGTTTTAGGCACTAGGCAACATGTTCAAGCGAAGCATTTCCTTATGGGTGTTTCTCACAGTACACCTCAATTAGTGTGCAAGATGACATACTAATTTACCAAGAGAGGCGAAAAAAATGTATGCTCTTGCATATTCTGGTAAAAATATGAATTTGTACTTTAGTCACATAAACCATTTTAAGGAAGATGCATTAACGGTATGTTCTGGAACTCTGGAACAAAGATGACCTGCTGGCGCACACTAAAACACAGAGCTGGTCAGAGGAACCTTCCTTCACCACCGTCCCTTTGTCAGCTTGCTCTGTTAGGAGCAAGCAGGGTGGAGATGGCAGCTCTATACTTTTTTGTAGCATGGCATACAGACCAGCCTCCACATAGGCTGTAGCTGCTTGCTCCTTCACAGGGCAGTCTTTGCTAGTTTACCCATCACACTGAATGGTGCATGCATTTCTCAGGGCAGGTGTTCCCTCAATGCAGGTTATGTTAAAATAAAACTTGTCTGCCTGCTGCCCAATCACCAGCAGTTCCACCCCAGTTAACAAGGTCAGGATTACACAGCGGCAAAACATCTGTGGTCATATACTTATGAGAGAATCTGCTCATAAAGCTGTTGACTTGGCTTTGGTTTTATCATTTAGCAAGAGCCCCCATCAACCTTCCTGGGGCAGCCTGGCTCTCCTAGTCTCACCAAAACCCACACCAGTCTGAAATATGCAGGACAGACATGTTTTTACCACTGTATACCTACAAAGCTGTTTATAAATGCCAAGATAATAGTGCTGTGAAGCTTCATGGAAGAACACACACTTTTGTCTTCACCTAGCTTCCGCCACCTGAACTCCTGCAGCCCTGCTACATCCTTGAACAGCCTGTCTTGTGCTTCCACAGCTCCCACAGTGCGCTGCTCTCCCAGCCTGCCTCCCTCTGGGTACCAAATACCCAGAACCAGCAACTCACTTCCCACATCTCCTCTTAGCACGGCTCCACCGCTAAGGGAAGATGAAAAACAAAGTCTATTTCCTTCACAGCATTTTCAAGGTAGACCCCAAATTGTACAGAAGAGTAAAACAAAAGACCTGGGACAAGGCCTTCAGATAAAGTCTTACACCTGGAAAAGTTCTTTCTAAAAAAGCAACAGCTTCAAGCAACAAGCTGAAGGCAAGACTAAGCCTCAAGCTTGCCATACGTGGAACTCAGGTCAGACACTGACCTGTTTAGAGTAAAAACAGAAGCAGCCTTCCAGCTTGAGCAATTCTCATCTTGCTGCACATGCTCACCTCAGAGTCTCTAGCTCAGTCACTTGGCACAAGCTACTCTTCTCAATCCAACTTCCAGATCAATGCCTTCAGTTGCTGTGCAGCAGTAGAGGCTGATGGGAAGCCTGCTCTGCTAAAGAACAGTCACAGTCTGACCTAATATGCAAAATCCTGCTTAGTGTGTTATTAGAAATTCTTTCCTAGGGATGAGATTTAAATGGCAAATGGCAGTCGAGTCCTTTAACTAGAACAGTTTGTCCCCATGCTCCATTAGCTCGATCACCCAAGGACTCTCCAGCACACATCCGTCTCACAGCTCATCTGGTTTCAAGGTTTGGCCAAAGCTCAGTTGCCGACCAGCCGCTTTTACCGTCACCGTACTACAGCGAAAGGCTCTATTTAAATAAGAAGCGTCCCCGCCAAAGCGAGATGGGACCGTTATTCGGGAACCTGGGAGAGGCCTGAGCCTCCGACCAGGTTCCTGCACCTAAATACAGCTGCTGGTGTAAGGTGAGCACTAACGTCACCGCCCCTTATCACGGTTTGTTTTGCGAGTAGAACGGCGCAACGTGAGCGGGAACGTAACAGTCAGCACTGAAGTGACGGGTGCGCAAGTTCCTGAACCCTACGTCCTGCGGCAGAGCAGCCTGCAACGTTCCCGCCCACCCGGCGCCTCCGCCAGGCCGCGGCGTGAGGCCGCCGGGCCG
>VZTU01011814.1:159259-254224 GCA_013400835.1 Zapornia atra | reverse complement strand
CTGCCCTGGGGCTCCGCACCCCCGGGGCAGGGGGTGAAAAGGCTGAATGCGATGATGACATCAGGCCCGGCCGCTGTCGCCCGTATTAGGGACAGGAGCAGATGCTTGGGGAGTGTCACCAGCTTGGTGGCTCTCAGCCACACAACAAAGCAAGGGGGCCTCTGACTGCCACCAACAGCGACCTGAAGCAGCCTCTCGCAGAGGCACCCCGCCAGGCGCTCGAAGGAGCGATGCCAGCACAGGCTGCAAGCTACAGAAGGCAGGATTCCGAAGGGGGTGGCCACAGCTCCCCTCAAAAACCGGAACCTGGCAGGGTGCAAAGGACAGTCACAAACTATGCTGACAGACTCCAGCTATGATCAGTTCAGGAAGGTGGTTATATTAGCTTTTACCACCTATGAAAACGTGGTTCACAATTTAATTAGTCTTTTTCTTCTCTGCTAGCAAAACATTTCCTGCAATGGACATCTTTGACAGTATTTGAAGCCCAGCATCCTCTGGGTTTAAGCAGCTGTACTCCCTCCTTCACCTGCAGCAGGGTTTGGATTCTTTGGATCCAGCAGCCAGGCTTCCCCTGCCCTGCCAGAGCTCTCCTGGATTAAAGGACTGGCAGCAATTTGTCCTACAAAAAGGAGGTGGACATTAGTTACTGCTAGCTCAGTGCCAGCAATACCCAAAAGGACAGCTGCTGCTCTACACAGATTCTTTAGCATAAACTAAGGGAGGAATCTGAACAGGAAAGCATACATAGACATACCCCTTTGCCACCCTTCCTCACATGCTAACTGTGCAACAGGACTCAAACTTGCCCATGGACTTTATACAGTAACAAGAGACATAAATAGGCCGATTAAAAAAAAGCCCAACCAACCAAAAAAACCCCAATGCCCAAACAGAAAAAAACAACAAAAACTCCAAACCCCAAACCAAACGCCTTCATACACCTCCCCTTTATGTTTTTTAATCACTCTTGATGCATTGTTAGTGCAGGAAATCAGAGTTTTGTGGTGTAAGCCAGAATTAGCAGTAGCCCTGCTGTCTCTGACCTGGGCCTGTCCCTCAGCTACATTACTCCGTTTCTTTCTCTGGAGCATTCCCTTGCCCAGCCTTGAGTCTGTTTATATATCCCCATGCCAACAGCTTTGTTTTGCTGTGGCTTTGCACTTTCCATGTCGTAAGCTTCCCACGGACAAGCAGGAACTTCTCCCAGGTCCTGGCCGTCCTACTGGTGCGTAACACTACAGGCAAGCGTTCCTCACAGCTGCTGCTGTACAACAGCAGACCCGTTACCATATAGCACGTTTCCCATACACATGTACACCTGCCGTTACACCTTTCTGTTCACAACATCTTTCCCTAAGCCATCCTTCTCCCAGAGAACATGTCGATTCAAACTGCCGGGAAGTCTGGAGGTCAGCAACACTTCATGCTGAACACGCACACCTTCAAGGAGCTTCTTCCTTTCTCTTTTGGCTAGGTTACCACCTTAAACCAGCTTCACCCTTTGGAGCTACTCATCTCTCCATCCTTATACTAGAATGTGGAAAAATCTGGTAATTGTGGTGCTTCAGAAAAGCTCTCTTTTTCTTAAGAGGGGAAAACCAAAACCACAACATTCAAGACCTTGTTTTAATAGCTTAATGGTATACCTACTGGAATTGAAGAATGCCATCTCTTTCCAACAGGCACTTTGTCTGGCAAATTACAACTGCTCTACCCTCTACCTGAAAGTGATTAGATTAGATCACAATTGCTAATGTTTCGTGTAGTCTACTTTGCTTCATCTACTTGCGACTGCTTTGGAATTCTCATCAAAACCACAAAAACCACCCCTTTTTGAGCAAGATGAATTTCTCACTCCATTTCTCACTCTCACAGCAAGCTACAAGGTATGTTCCTTAACATTAAAAGAGTAATAGTTAATATACATGGAAGCTGAATAATTATTCATATGCTTTTTGTTTTTTTTAAACAAGCAGTAACAGATCTGTGGACAAACTGAAAGCAAGCTGTCTCACAACTGAGCTCTGAAAAGGACAGAGAGGCTGGCACAGAATCTGACAGCAGCACATCTAGAATGATGAAGACACACACCTTAAAAAAGTAACCATACAAAACTCTACTGTGCAACTTCCATTATCATTCTTTTGTATGACCTGTAAATCAGACAACTTAAAACTTGATACAACTTGAGACCCACCAGTTCTACAGATGTTGTCTCCATGCCCTTGCACGAGACAACAAACAAGATCTCTAATACAAACATCTCTGGCATCTATTGAATATCCATCGTTAAAGCAATGCTCCTGAGAATGTAAGTAAATTATTCTGGACATCTTTGACAGCAGACTTTTCAAAGCAACCTTCTATAATTCATTAAACTAGGTGAAGAGCCAAAAGCGGGACCGTTTACAATGAATTACTCAAAGGAAATCTTAATTTGTATAAACTATCAGCCCAAAACCAGAAAAGACCACTCCTAAGTAAAGATTCCAGCTGAGAAAAAGAAGGTAGAATCAACATCAAATGAGGGCGAGACAATGAGAACAGTGCTGCACACAAAACAGGAAGAGAGCTACAGCAATAGCAGGCTGCTGAGCTACACCTTAGACATCTGCAACCAAAGTGCTGCAAAAGCTGGACTCATTTCTTGGTTATTAAGGCACTTAAGCTAAAACAGACATCAGTTCAGTAGCAGACATCATCATCATTTTGGACCTTTTGTAGGACTATAAGGAGGAAAACATTTGGCATGAAAATACATTATTTAATGAGACTTAGTTTTACTACCTCTAAATGCACAGCCCAACTCTTGGGGCGTACCTTGCTGTGAGTGGTAAAGAGAAAGACTGTGTGTTCACCAAAGATTAAGCTACTTAAGGACAGAACATTGCTGTTACAGTTAAAACGGACACCGATGCTCCCTTCCAGCCTGTAAGAATTACACTGCTGACATGAGTGAACAGGTAAAATCAGAGCAAATACGTACACATACACACCATTCTTGGGCCTGCACCTTGCCTCTGAAACCCAGCAAGAAGAAAAGCACCTGGCTGCCTCAGAGCTGTCAGCACCAAGATGAAACCAGCACTGGTCTGCTCAGAGTGGCAGCACTGTCAGGCAGTGGTCAGGAATATGGGAGAGTGATGCTTCTTTAAACAGAGCACCAACGTCCTTACTGCTCTCCAGAAGGGGTTTGACTGACAAATAAATGAAGGTGTTATCCAAAGGCTGACACCTACACTTGTGTTCACTCTCTCAAGGTCCTGACAAGAACAGGTGCCTGATGAAACACAGGCCAGCAGACTACATTACACAGATGTGCTGCTTTTGTCAGTGACAGTAACTTTTATTGCATTTACAATACAAGATAATACAAATTATTAAAAAGTAATTTTGTTTGGTAAAATATTTAGCATATTGAAAATATAAATGCATCTTCAGATCAAACAAGCATACCAAAACATTTACAAAATTAAACATCCTGATCAAAGAAGTATAAGAGCTAACAGTTCCACCACGCTCCTGGCACTTAATGTTTTGCAAGTAAAGAGTTTCATTCTTCTGTGCACCAACCCAACTCCTTCCCCTAAGCACAAGGAACAGAAAAAGTCAGTTATGTAAAGGCTGGGGGCAGGGAGGGAGGAAGACTAAGAATAATGGAAATTCCTCTTGCAACCCCCCTTTTCCACTTACATTGGAATGTCCACTATGTTAGCAAGCTATTTTAACTTCACTTTCCCACTACTGCCAAGATGGAACACAAAGAGTATTATATTGTGTTAGGAAGACATAAACTCAGATATCAGCCCAATTTTACAATTTTGTGCTTTTATACACACGCCATTTTTCTCTCCTAGGAAGATAAAACATAACTGGTTTTATTTCCTTTTAGCATTTGAATTATTCCTTTATAAGCAGTTTCAGATAAGACATAATATCAACAGCAGAAGACCAAACCAGAACAGAACAGCCTACAGGACTGAGATCTCGGGCTAGTTGAGAAATCTTCTTCTCCAAAGTATACCCTTGCCTGGGCATAGCAATATCATCCTTCTTCAAGAACATTACTGGACATAAGTCATTCCCACCATCACCTATATATACAATTTGTGTATAACTTACTCCTTGCTCCGACTGCCTATCTAGAAATTCTTCTAAAACTTTCCTTTTGCAAAGGTTTTTCGGGCACTTTGCACAACGGTGAGCATGGAAGTTCTGTACAGTAAGATAGCCAGTACTGCTGAATGATGCAGGGTTTGTAAACACTTCATCAAACACCTTATGGAAGTCAGCAGCTTTCAAAATCCAGTCAATAAATACTGTATTAGAATCTGAAACAATTATGCAGTCAAACAGCTCTTTGTTCTCGCGAATAAAACCCAGAAGATCTACCATTCCTGCAGTGAAAGGAATCGTTGTCATAGTTCTTTTCATCTCATCTTCTTTGACGCCATTGTCTCCCAAGTAGACAAAGACTCTGCCCATATATTCTGTCCAATGTCCTGGCTGATAGGAGTTTCTTAATCCATTAGGAAGTTTTTTCTCAGGAGCACATTTCACAACCCAGGTATCACTGTTTTCGTCTACGATTGTATGGTCAAAATCAAAAACCAACAGAAATTTCATAGCTGTCAGAAAATAGTTTCCAAAACAAACAAACAAAAAAGAGAATTACTTATGTAAACAAAGTACTGAATTCCCACCCTGATCTCGTGGTCAGAAAAGAAAAATTCTGCAAGAAAATTAAGCATTAGGACAAGTATCTAAACAAACTAAAGTATTTACAGCCACTAGAGTTATGGGAAGTTGTGCTGAAGCTAAAAAAGCAGTCTGTAAATGTCAAAGTTCTAGTTCAGTATCAAATTTCTGTTTAAAGCAGATAGTGTGAAAATAGCTAAACTCGTGCTGCATAGTTGCTAATACTTGCTAACAAGTATATCACTAAAGCAAATCTCCCAGTATCCCTGCAGCATCAGTTTGACCAACGGTTGTAAATTTCTCATCACTTGCTAACCCAACCAACCAGGGATTCTCCTGGCAGAGCCCCTTAAGACATATTCCAAAATAACCTCCTATTGAACAGGTGGAGCCTGTCTTTTTAACAAGGACACACCAAAGCAAAGCAGCTAAAGGGAATAATGCCATTTGTGGATCGGACAAAACTCAAACCCAAAACGACCAGAAAAGATCCCCATCGGTCGGCTTGCCGTAGTCCTGCAACTTCAGCACCCACAGCTCTTTGCTACGGAAATCCCTGGGAGCGGAAGAACCCTGATCTGCTGCCTACCGCCTCACACGCGGGCACATCCTCTCACACCCGCAACACAGGCGCCCCCCAGGCCAGCTCCGCAGCGCCCGCCGCCAGCAGGCCGCACAGCCACATAAGCGGCACACACCCAACCGCTGCAGAACGGCGGCCACCGCCGCCCGCCCGGGCATAACGACGGGGCTGCAGGGTAAAGCAGAGAAGCGGAACCACCGGGGACGCCCGAGGAGCTGCGGGGCTGCCGGCGGCTGCACCGCACAGGGCCTCGAGCGGACCGAAAGCCCGCGAGGGAAAGGGACAGAGGCAGCGAGGGGCCGCCAACAGCCGCGCTACCACCGACTCACCTCTGCGGCCGCCGCTTCCGGCTCCCTCCGCGCGAGTCCCGCCCGCCGCTCGTCACGCGAGTGCCTTCACGTGACTCTCCGCGGGCGAGTTGCCCGGCAACGGCGCGCGTACCCAGGCCCGAGGCCATGGCGGCGGGGTCCGGGCCTCCCCGCGGGAGGCGGCAGCGGCTGGCCCGTGAGTGCGGCTCGCACCGGGACCGGGGGGAAGGCACCGCCGAGCCCGTAGCTGCGGCGGGCTGCGGGGGCTGTAATGGGGGTGGGAGGGTGTGCGTGTGTGCTCCTAGTCTATAGGAAGCGGCACATCAGTGTACACTGACTTTTGGCAAGGCATCCTTCCCCTTGGGCAGAGGGAGAAGATCAGGTCCGGCCCCCACCATAAGGCGAAGTGAACAGCAGCTGCAGCTGAAACCCAGACTCTGACATAAGTATTGTTGTGAGAGAAAGCCTCCTGAGAGTTTAGACACAGCATGGCAGTCTGACAAGGAGGGTTTCTAACAGGACACCCTCTGTACAGAGGGCCATGTCCTTCCAAATCCTGGTGGCAGTTTGAAGGACATGTCACAATAGGAAGGATATTCCACCCAGAAAAGCTGTATTTATGCACACATGTGTATATGCAAGCCTAACACAACAAAGAGATGCTCACCTTTCCAAGAAAGCAAGAACCTGATCAAGACACAGATCTACTGTAGTAAATACAATGAGTGGGCAGGACAAGGCTGGCAAGGCACAGCCTGTGCCCAAACAGCTATCTCATCCAGCCAGAAAAACATGTACCAGTATTCCCCCTTTCCTTTTGAGGATGCTCCGTGGTCCCTGTGGCTTTAAGAACCGTGCCAAAGTACTGCCTGGAAAGCATTAGCTACCACAAGCCTGTGCATACACACACAGAGGGAAGGGGACATGCAAGCAGCTCAACCAGCCAGCCACAGCCCAAGGACATACACTGCCCACAGTCAAAGTACAGAGAGCTGCTCTTAGCCCTGGCCTACTGGGATGGAGAGAGTACCTGTTAGGGTAACTCAGTGGTGTTACTATGCAGGACCCTAAATCCTGATACGGGTCTGAATCTAGGTTTTTCTGGTATCAAGTAACCTCAGTACCCTTTCTTCTCCTCTGTGCAGCATCACATCATTTGGAAAAAACCAGTATTCTAGATGGGTATTTTCTTCCAAATGAAGTAGATCTTCATGAGGTAATGATATTGCCAAAAGCAGAGTGGGCAAGGATTCAGGACAGCCTTGGGAGCCGATCTAGAGAAGCAGCACGCATCCTCGCTGAGAAGAAAGAGCGGGAAGAAATGCACTTACGCTCCAAAGCAGCTGTAAAAGACTGGCCCAACACCATTATGGTAAGCACAGGATACATTTATAGACAAAGGGGTTCATTTTCACATCTGCAAAACCACTCATGGTAACATTTCTAGCTGCACTCCCTTTGTTTAACAGTTGCTCTTTAATATGTCTTTTAACTACACTCCATTTAAACACATTTAACATATATTTTTTTAATTAGAGCTAAAATGCAAGATTAAGATAAATAAATATTGAGTACACCACCCTTGGAATGTTTATACATTTTTAATCTATGTGCTTTCAATGTGCACTACAGGCCCTGGCACAACAGAAACTTAAAGCCAAGCAATTACGTGAAGAAAAGGAAGAGGAAGAAAGAAAGTTACTTGATTTGGAAGAAGAACAGTTCCAAGCAGCAAAAAGGAAGGAGGCTATTGATCGTGCAAAAACCTACCTATACTACCAGAATGACAGAGTCAAAGGCTTGCATGTCTGTTGACCACTTGCAATTTTTAAATTCAAATTGTACTGGATTTCTTTAAACACTTCTGCATATGCAGATTATTTTCAATGTTCTTTTGCAGAATGCACTTCTACTTGCTGAAGTCCTAAAAGAAAGAGATGCTCAACTTGAATTTAAGAAGTTGAAGTCAGATGTTAAAAACAAGGAAGAAGAAAAGAAGGATGAAGAAAAGGAACGTGAATGTAAAGAAGCTATTCTCAGAGAGCAACAAAAGGCTCATCAGCACTACATGAATCAGCAGGCACTACGCAGAGATCAGCTGGAACAGTAAGTAATACTCAAAAGTAACTCTGTAATTAACTTGAAGTTTCTTGTCACTTTCTATAAGGTTTTTACAGAAACTTACTAATAATTTGATTCACAAAGGCAACATTTTAAAAGGAAAACCCAGAGTGCAAAAAGAAACATTAACACGAAAGGGAAAAGCTGTGGCATGCAGTGTCCTTTTATGTGCCAACAGCCTGCATGTAAAGCTGCTTCTGGTAGGTGTCAGTAAGTTTTAGTCAAAGCACTATTCAAAAGTTGTTCCCAAAAGCATACTTTAACTCAGTTTTGATCCCAGAAAAGGAAAAAGTTAAAACCAGATTTTCCATTTGTCCATAACTATTTTCCAGAGAATGCATCAAGAGAAGGCATCACTGCCAGCTCCATTCTCTCAGCTCTTACAGAAGCCTTGTGGAGTCATCCCTGGTGGTACTGATAGGACTGGCTGTGGTGGTCTGAGAGGAGTCAAATACCTGGAAGCAGGAAAAGGGCTCAAAGTCTGGTCTCACACATTCCACATCCAACATATAAATCCTTGCAGAAGTTAGTATAGAAAACTACCAGTTTAAGCTGTTGCCTGCATGCCCAGAAGGAGAAGCATAGCTATGGTGGAACTTACTGGGGCAATCTTGTTCACTGAGAATGCAGCAGAGATAGCCCAGAACATTACGAATGCAATGGTGCTAATGGGTCATCCAGATAAAACCTATTACCACTAGACTACCATCTGTGAGCACAATATAGCTAATTACTGGTCAGAGGACCAAGGGCTACCATTACAAACAATGATACTGGTTTTCACCCCTGACATTTTACTCACCTTTAATTCAAAGTATCACATCCTTCAATGCAAGGTACCTATGGTTAGGTACCTTATCTGTTCATTACTTCGTGTGATCCCTAGCTTGTTTATTCAACTCCTTTTCCCAATTCAGAATAAAGGAGCACAAGCATCAGGCAGATCTGGCCAAGCTAGAAAACATAAGAGAAGGAGAACAAATACAGAGGTTGAACCAACTGTACCAACTGGAAATTCAGAGAGAAGAAGAAAAGGAACGGGAGAAGAAAGCTGAACACCAGAGGCTGTACCATGTAAGTAACAAGAAAGCAGACAGTTCAAAATGCTTGTTTCACCGTGGCTGCCTGGAGTGAAACGATGGCATTCGTATAGCTATACGGCCCTCCTGGCAATAGGAGGCTTGCTGACAGCTTCAGTGGCATGGGATCACAGGCCTACCCTGCCAGTTGCAGGTCATGTCTTTCCTCTGTGCTTTTGAGAAAGGCCTCTTGGAGGCAGATCCCTTCTCTTGTCTGCAGGGACAATGGCACCTGATGCTTTGACTGGTCTGTGGTTAAAAAGCCTGCTGTAAACATCAAGGAATATTCTCTTTGACAACTGAATTTAGATTCCATGTATCTGTTCTAAGCCCCTTTTTTTTTTTGTTAGGAGGGGGGAATAGCGCCAGAGTGAACCTAGCAGTTTCTTTTTAACTTGCCTTTCCTTTCCTGAGTGGAGAGGTTTAGAAATATAATCAGGCATGCTGCCTTCTCTCTTCACCTTTAAAGGCATCTTGCTTGACACAATCTAGAAATGCCTCAGAACAGTTCTGGCCAGTGTACAAAAGACAGTTTGTTGGAGTTTTTTTTTACATAAAGTTATAGAAAACTTTTCTTCAGCTGTGATTTGGATTAAGCACTCAGACTGGGAGTTTTGGATGAGGTAGGCCAGAAGCATCACAGTCTCTATGTGTGGGGGCTGCATAGTCCCATTCCTCTCAACACCTTCCTCTCCCATGTGTGTGAATGTGAGCAAGAGAGAATGCTCACTGCGTTGCATAGCAACTGTTTGTGGAGTGGGCTGGGGAAGCAGCTTTTTGATGCTCAATTCCTCTTCTCTTTCCTCCTATCTACTATCTCTTCTTTCATTTGAACAGGGAGGCAGAGGTAAGTGGAAGTACTGAGAAGCCCTTTCCTCTCTTCTCTCTTTGAAACAAAAAGCGAGAGAGAACACAGAGTGATCCTTTTAAGTTGCTACCCCAGGCCCAGATTTTCTAAACCTCGGTGGTTATATCATGACTCTTTCGCCCATGCAGGAGCACGTAGCTGACCAGAAAATTATCAAAGCAATAGAAGAACAAAAACAAAGGGAAGAAGATGATCGGATTAAAGCTCATTTTAAAGCAAAGGAAACTATTGCCAAGCTGATAAAACAGAAAAAAGCTGAGATGCATAGGTAGGTACAAAGCTGGGGTATACATTTTAGATAAACTAAAAATTATACTGTAGTCATATTCAAATCTTTCAGACTGATGATGCCATGCAAACCACAGGTGTTCTAAAAATTAAAATTCTACTTATAGGGACAGTAGAGAATTCAGGAGAAAAAAAATTCTTTTACAAGTTCCTTAGTAATAGGTGTGTGTGTGTGTGTGTGTGTGTGCAAGCAATTTCTCTACACTTCAAAGTACAAAGACTTATGGAAGTGCAAAGCTCTAGAGTGTGCTGGCAACATAGATTTTCCACATGGGCTGCCAAGCCTCCACTTCCTCAACAATTAAAAGCTTTGACAAAAGTATTTTTGGGCATAACCTATATTTGCCTGAGTCACATCAAGAAAAATAATTTGACTTCTTAACTAGGCATCAATATTAGTTAATTATATTGGATTATTAAGCGAAGATGGCTTACCAATTTAACAGTGAGGGTACAGCATCAAGATCCCATTGAGCCCCTGTAAGAGCTCCTTTCTCTTCCTACTTCTATCCAATGCTCCCAACATTTCTCTTCTGCTTGGAAGATGCTAGGCAGACTCCTCTCCATGTGCTCCAGGTCATTATTGTTACAAGAATACAGGGAACATTGATTTGCTAAATCAAGTAATTAAAAAAAAAAAGAGGAACACAAGGAGATCAAAGAGTTGGGTGGGCGGGATGGCTTTTGTGGCAAGAGGAGAGAAGACTAGGGAAGCAGGATCACTGAGTTTGGTAGCAGTAGTACCTCAGATGTGTACCCTGGTGTATTATGGTAGTTTATGTCCCTCTGCAGATTAACACAGGAACATCAGGACAAAATCGTTTGTCAATTAGCTGTACAAATGACCGAGGCATTAAGGAAGGAAGATGATCGTCTTGCTAGAGACATTGCAAAAAAAGAAGCTGAACAAGAAAAAAAACTCAAAGAGAAAGAAGCAAAAGAAAAGGCAGCCATTCAATCTATTGCTGAATACAGAGAGAGTGTGGTAAGAAACCTAGCCTGTTCTTAAGTCCTGCTTAGTGCAGCTGAGGAGCCTGGCCCAGACGACAGCAGGTGGCTCTGCTGCCATGCATCAGCATGATTCATCAAGTCCACTGACATTTCTCCTGGGTCTTCTCTCTCTCTTCCACTTTGGTGTTGGGTGAAACTGTGCCAGGGCTGCTGAAAACCCTGGGCTTGGACACTGGCCAGCCACAATGACCATGCTTATTGGAATACTGCTCCAGGGCTGCTTCTGCTGAAAGATAGGACTTCCAAGCTAGCAGGCTATCTCTGTGGTTAACTTTTTTGTGTGTTTTGTAAAATACAGATGAAGATGAAAGTGGAGAGAGAGAGAGAGGAAAAAGAAGAGGGTAAAAAAGAACTTCATGCCTTAATGGAAAAGAATCGCATCCACCTGGAAATGGAAAAGGCCAAGAAACAAAGACAACGTGACATGAACGTGGAAGTACAGAAAATTCAGATCCAGCAAATGGTAAATAGAAAAGGCTTGTACCTTGTCAGCATCTAAACAAACATCACTAACTGCTGCTTGAGAAGAGACAGAGGACGCTTGCTGTGATGTGTTTAGGGTTTTTTTGTTTGCTGTATTTGTTTTATTGCTTTTTTAAAATCATGTATGCTCCATATGTTGGTGTTGGGGACCAGCCTCCTCTCAGGGCAGTGATGCAAACCAAGGCTGGTTTGCAATGACACATCACATCCTGTCCTGTGCCACCATATACTATGCTGATCTCTTATCTCCTGAGCAGGTCATCAAAGAGCAGCAGCTGATGTTCACTCAGCTATTTAATGTACCCTTTTTGTGGTGGGTACAGCAGGGGAGAGAAAAGGGGAAGGATGGTATTTACCAAGTATCAAGTAACATCACTGCAGATTTCCTGTGACCTTTTATCCTAAGTTTTAAGGGGTAGTTGTGAAAGAAATACTAAGCTTTATTATTCCCTTTTCTTCATCAGGCTGAAAAGCAGGCAAAAAAACAACAGGAAAAGCAATTGGATTTGGACTATGATGCTCAGAGAGAGGCTATTGCACTTTGTAAGGAGCGTGAATTTCAGAGCTATGCAAAGCAAATAATTGAATCCGAATCCAAGACTACACATCACCTTTATCCTCTTCTCAAAGCATCCAAAGATGGAAGAGGACTGGGACTCAGGCCACCTTCCAGAGGAAGAGAAGGGATAAATACTGGTTTTTAAGCACATGATAGTGCTGGGATCCAGTTACCTTGTTGTAGTTGTACTATGGCTCAAGAAGTTAAATGAATAAATATTGAAATGATTCAACAAGGAGAGGCAGAAGCAGTTTTTGTGAAAGTTAGTTCATTAAACTTGAGACAGAAATATGTCACATATGATTGACCAGTGTAACCCATTCCAGCTATTACTGTTATATTTTTGTTTTTCAGTATTCCAAAAATTCACTGTCCCAAGTTTTTCAAGCCCTAGACATGAATTCCCCGTCTAAAAAGTCATATTTTCCATTAGCCCACTTCCAGTTAAGTATTCCACATAATAGGAAAAAAAGCCAAAACAACTTCACAGGATCTACAAGAGAAGAAAAAACCTAATACTTGTGAAAGTTAGAATAGTTATGGTACTGCAACTTTTGTAGCATTTTGCAACCACCTCTGTAAAACAAGTGTCACACTATAAATTAGTTATTATATATGAAAATATATAATTTGATCACAGCCCTTAGAAGGTCACCTAGGAACCAAACAGGTCCCTATATAGTAGTAAGTAGCTACCACAAAGGGAAATGTGGAAACAAGAACAATATAGTTGGACTGTTCTTTCCAAAAGACTAACAATGATTCGATCTGCTGTAAATAGATCTTGATCTAAAATTATTTCTCAGATTCAACTGACTTATTCTCCTACACAAAAATCACACACATATCTCCCTTCTTAAGCTTAAATGTCTTGGGTGAAATTTTACCATCATGTTCCTGCCTTAGAGTTAGGATTTCCTATAACAACTTCTTCCACAAGTATCCTGGGGTCTAAACAGGATACCCCCCTATTCTGGGGTCCACTAAAACTGAAGCCCAGTGAGTTTGAGGGTTTGCTTTGCTACACATAATGTTCTGTTTGTTTCAGCCCCCGCAGCTGCCAGTCTGTTGGCCAAACTAGAAAATGACACAAGTTCTAAAAATGAAAAGTTAGGAGAGCTTTATACAAAGGATGCTTGACAGTGTTTTAGTTCAGCAAGTGAGTCTTTTACGTGCCTTCAAGTTTCTCAGCCTGGCTTCCCATCGCAACAAGCTTTGGAGAAAGCATAGGACTTCGACTCGGGCTACCCCAGAGATGGGGTCCCTCCTGCAAGCTGAGAACCAAGCAGGGCTGGTTTTACCTCCCCTACAATGTAAAGCAGCTGGATGCACGACAGATGCACTCCTTCACGAGTGCATCAATCACCTCCCCGAGGAGTCTCTTCCCGGCACGGCAAGGAACTTTTGGACGGCGCGGGAGGATGGGCCTCCTCCCTTATCCAGCTCCCAGGGCTGCCAAGGAGCTTCCTCCAGGAAAGCAGTGCCCAGGGGCACTTTTTAAGGTCAAGTAAAGGATGAAGGCGTTTCCAACACCACCAGCCACAGGCAGGCCCCGCGGGATGAAGTTTGTGTGAGACGCGCGGGCCACAGAGCCAGGCCGAGCCAAAAGGCCACACCACCGGCCACGCAGAGCAAACTAGGGGGGGGGAAAGCCGCCGGTGCTGAAAGACAGAGGCGGAGGAGCTGTTACTGCCTCTTACCGGGTACCGGCTCAGCTACGGGGAAACGGGTATTCCACGAACCGGCTGCGGAGGAGGGCGGCTGCCGCACGCGCGCGGCTGCGCTGGGGCCTCCGCGAACACCGCCTCTGATCGCGCCTGCTCTGCCACCCGCCTCGGGTCGCGGAAGAGAGAGGAAAGGGGCACCTCAGTCGTCGGACCGGGCGCCACCCCCCTGTCTGTAAGAGCGGGCGGGGCACGCCGGCAGCTCCCCGGGGCGGGGCTGGGCGGAGCGCAGCGGTGCCGCGCAAATAGCCGCGGCGGTACACTGTCCGTCCGCCACTTGCCGCTTGTTCCCTGCCGCTGTTGGCGCCGCCAGGTAACGCCGCTCTCCCTCCCTCCCCTCCGGGCCGGGGCGCGCCCGCGCGCGCCTTTGTTCCCTCTCCGGGGGCGGAAGAGCCCCGACTTCCCGGCACGGCCGGGGCGCCGTCTGTAAGGATCCGTCCTCTCTCTCTCCAAACTTGGTCGCCGTCCGGAGAGACGGGCGCTGGGCGCTTGGTCGGCCCGCGGTGGAGACACGCCGACGATGGACCGCGATGGACCGGATGCGGCCCGCCGGGAAGCGGAGGTGGAGCGCGTCCGTTACTTGGACCGCCGGGCCGTGGCCCAGGAGCAGCTGGCGCAGTGAGTCCGTCGCGGCCCGCCCGGCGGCGGCGGGACCTTCGGCAGTTGGGAGGGGAGCGGGGTTTGGGTGAAGCCTCCCCGTGGCCAGCTCCGTGCTGTCAGGACCCGCCTGCACCGCCGGTGCGATGGCGTGCCGGGCACACCAGACAGGAGGGGGTAGGTGGGGTAACGCTGCTGAGACGACCTCGCTCCGGCGGGGCGGGCCTCTGCCCGGGCCGCCTCCCGCGGCGGGAGCTGCGCGCGCCCACGGGGGTGCCGTGCCCGGGGCTGCGTGACTCACTTTTAACCCATTGCTTCTGGTCCTCCTCCCTCTGGTCAGGCTGAAAACCTGTCATCTCCCTCTCCGCACTGTGCGTGACTTCTCCAGCTTCAGAAGCGTCGCTTGTTGCCAGTGGCTGTGTCTATCCTAACAAATGAAATAAGACAGTTCATATTCTGGCACCAAGAGCGAGTGCCTTGTCTCCTTAAGGCAAAACTCCTCGTTATTTCTGCTTCCCCCAGCCCAGAACCATTCACAGATCCAGTTAGCACAGGCAGACAACCACGACATGTGCTGCACGGTGCTATGGCACTGCTGGGAAGACAGCTGACAGAGGCCCAGCTTGCACAGGGAGTGGGCTAACAATTAAACAAGCTAATAAAATACAGTAACATTCAAGTCTATATGCTTGTCATGTTTGCTTTTGCTAGCATATGCTGAAACAGCACCCTTGCACAAGGGTTGTTCTTGGGTGAAGGATTTGCAGCTACCTTTCAAAACCTGTGACTGTTCTTGATCTCTAACATTCTACTTTTGCTTCAACCTTTTTTTTTCTTACTGTCAAAGTACCTGTAGATGTGCAGAATCTGTATCTGTTCATTACTTCGTGTGATCCCTAGCTTGTTTATTCAACTCCTTTTCCCAATTCAGAATAAAGGAGCACAAGCATCAGGCAGATCTGGCCAAGCTAGAAAACATAAGAGAAGGAGAACAAATACAGAGGTTGAACCAACTGTACCAACTGGAAATTCAGAGAGAAGAAGAAAAGGAACGGGAGAAGAAAGCTGAACACCAGAGGCTGTACCATGTAAGTAACAAGAAAGCAGACAGTTCAAAATGCTTGTTTCACCTTGGCTGCCTGGAGTGAAATAGTGGCATTCATATAGATAAATGGCCCTCCTGGCAATAGGAGGCTTGCTGACAGCTTCAGTGGCATTGGATCACAGGCCTACCCTGTCAGTTGCAGGTCATGTCTTTGTGCTTTTAAGAAAGGCCTCTGGGGATATGAAATGCAGCACCTGAGCTTCCACTGGTGTATGATTGAAAAAGTCTGCTGTAGACAACAAGGAGATTGTCCTGAATTTGACAACTGAATTTAGATTCCACGTATCTCTTCTAAGCACTTTTTTTTATGTTAGGAAGAGGGAATGTGGATGCTTAGGAAATTAGTCAAGACTGCTTACCATACCTACTGTTTCCATTCCCACACCTGCTTGAGCAGGGAGACTGAAGTGAAGGTGTTATAATGATTCATTGGCATATGAGAGAGTAAGAGGAGAGAATTCCACTGAAACCCTACTTGCTTGCCTCCATGCTCCTGACCTCAGTTACACTGGAGAGTCTGGGCTGTGTGAATGACACACAGAATGGGAGCGGTACACTTTGAGCCAATGGGGAAGTAAAGAATGTAACAAAGATCCTGTGCTGGGGCTGCAACCACATACTAATTTTACTTCTGTGGTAGTTTGTGCTAAGTAGGTAATTCTCTTCCCTCTCTGGGTTTCAGTCTTCTATAGATACTTCATTGACACAACTAAAAGTACTCTTAATCTAGGCTGGGCTTGAAGTCCTTGCTAGACCTTTTTTTTTTTTTGGGGGGGGGGGGGGGGGGAACGGGACAGGACAGGTGTTATGTTTCCAGAATCTCATTCTACATAAAAGTACTTTTCCATTTAAACAGGAGTATGTTGCTGAACAGAAAATAATTAAAGCTGAAAACAAACAAAAAGAAGATGATGATGATGATCGGATTAAAGCTTATATTAAAGGAAAAGAAACGATGGCTGATCTGACAAGAGAAAAAAATGCAGAGACTAATAGGTGGGTGTAGGGCTACAGCCTTCAGTGTTAAGATTCAAACTTGTTATTTAATTTTGTGACAAACATTACTCTGAATTCTTATATCAGCAAAATCAGAACTTTGTGATGCAAGACATTTTTCTGTAATTAAAACTTGAAAAAGAAGTAGAAAGTCCATAAGAAATGCCTACCAGTTCCATCAGTAATTGGTGCTGTTGGGGTGGAAGTGGGATTGCTGCCTTTCTTTAGGAGCAGTGCCTCAGGTAATCTGAGCAGATACCCAGGTGTGTAACAGTAGCTCACATTCTCTTGCAGGCTGATTCAGGAGCATAAGGACAAAGCTTTTGACCAATTAAATGCACTGATGAATGAGGCATGTAAGATTGAAGATGATCGTATTGCTAGAGGAGCTGCAGATGTAGAAGATGAATACCAAATAAAAAGCAAAGAGAAAGAAGCAAAACAAAAGGCAGCCATTGACTCTATTGCTGAACACAGAGCCACAGTGGTAAGAAATCTAGCCTGTTGCTTAGCTTGCTTTATCATATACTTGTACATCTGAATGCCTTTTAGAAACACCATAGATGCTAGCACAGTTTTCCCGAGTGAGACACACATGTAAGTTCTCACTAGCTGTCTCATATTTACTATCTATAGTTTCAAAACTAACCTCTTCAGAAAGGTGCAAGCAGTACATGGGATGATCCTCTTTCTAGAAATCAGTTGTAAGGCTCTGTAATTGTTGGCGATTTGTGCAAGCATTTTCCAGACCCTGCACTGCTTAGTCCAACTGAGAAGGCCCAGATCACAGCTGGTGGCTCTGGTGCCATGCATCAGCATGATTCATCAGGTCTGATGACATCTTTCCCCCACTTTGGTGTTGGGCAAAACCATGCCAGGGCTGCTGAAAACCCTGGGCTTGGACACTGGCCAGCCACAATGACCATGCTTATCAGAACACTGCTACAGGGCTGCTTCTGCTGAAAGAGAAATTGTATTGAAAGTGTATTTTGTAAATTACAGATGAAGATGAAAGTGGAGAAAGAGAGAGAGGAAAAAGCAGAAGATGAGAAGGATCGTAATCAGTGGATGACAGCAGATCGCATCTACCTGGAGATGGAAAAAGCCAAGAAACAAAAACAACATGATGCCAGCATGGAAGTACAGAAAGTTCAGATCCAGCAAATGGTAAATAGAAAAGACTTGTACCTTGTCAGCCCTGTTAGAAAGAAGCATGCATGTAAACCCATAGTGCCATATTGCTTGGACAGGAGAAAGCTGAAGCTCGCTATGGGTACGATGCACGCACAGTGCTTCAGTTTTTACCTGTGTGCACCACAGGTGCTGATGTTGAGGAGCAGCATCCTCCCAGCACCGTGGAGCAGAATCTTCTTCCAGGGTAACTTGGGCTGTGCTGGTCATGGAGAATTACCTGGGAGGGCTTGTAATACGAGATCAGTGATGACAAATCACATCTTGTTCTGTATCATTACGCCTTTTTCTAACCATGCCACTACTACTCTCTTCTGTCTTACAGGCAGGTCACCAAAGAGGAGCAGCTGATGTTTGCTCCACTATTCAACATGCCCTTTTTGTGAGGGGTATGGCAGGGGAGAGAAGTGGGAAGGGATTATATTTGACAAGTATCAACTAGTATCTCTTTTCTTCATCAGGCTGAAAAGCAGGCAAAAAAACAGCAGGAAAAGCAAGCAGATTTGGACTATGCTGCTCAGAGAGAAGCTGCTTTTCGTAAGGATCGAGCGTTTCAGCGATAAATACAGTGAGTAACTGAATCAGTGCTATTACTGGAGAGGTTTTATTCTCCAAGCATTCAAAGAGGGAACAAGATGTGGACAACTGCAGAAGTAGCAAAGTATATACATATGCAGTGTTTAAAATAAGAATAATAATAGGGGGGAGACAGGGAGGATGGTTGATATAACAACATCCATGTTTCTCCTGCCAAATATACATGAGCCCCCAGCTTGCCCAGGGACTGAGCAGACACTTGGCATTGTGGGAGAGTGTTACAGCTTGTATGCCCCTCGAAGCCCTGCCTGAGGGCTGGGCAAGAACTCTCTTCAAAGGCAGCACAGACCCAGGTATTGTCGTGGTTGGTCAGTCCTGCTGTGATATTTTTGGCTAGCAGGACATGGCTGGGTGGAGCTGACTGACTCTCTACCCAGGTCAGTTAGCATAGCCCCCCAGGGGCTCTGTGGAGCGAGGAAGTTGCTATTGAGAGCTTGGCATGCATGAGGCATGTACTTTGTCCTGAATACCTCTAGTCTGCTGTCAGGGCTGAATGCCCATCACTGGTTGGAGCACACCTTGTTTAAGGTTCATCCAGAAGGGTCCAGTGTTTGATCGCTCTGTAACGTGAACCAAAGCACAGTAAGTAGGAACAATCAAGAGACTTTTCAAAAGCTCACCTCTCACCTAAAGTGCTAATGTTGACACACTATCGAGTGAAAGTCAAGAGTTCTTGTGAAATTGCCTCTAAATATGTTTTTTCTTAGTTCACTAATGAAAAATTTATTTCCCTTCTCTCTGAGCCAGTGGCCCTTTTACTACCTCAAGCTTTTTTCATCAAGCAGAAAGAATGGAAACTTTAAGTAAAGCCTTCTGATCGCAGAAGCTGGAGCCTTGAGAAGAAGCATTGCCAGCAGCAGAAGTGGTACTAAAATCTGCAGAGCTTGATAATGCTCCAAATGCATATTTACAGATGCTTACTACCATACAATTGGTTAGTTAAATGGGGTTTACTCTACCTCCACAGCAGCAAGGAGGATTGCAGCCTCGTTTTGTGCTCAGCTTCAAGAAACACCCTGTCGTGCAGATTATGTATGTCTGCATTTGAAGACTACAGGTTATACCCCTACTTGGAACATCTACAGAAATATCAAACAAGACTACCAGAAACAACTCTTCTTTCCAGTACACCTAGAGTGAAGTAGGAATCTTGTGTAACTTTAGCAAGTGTGCTTTAAATAGGGATTTAGTTACCCAATTCAGCAAGAAAAAATCCAGCATAAGTCACAGTGTCACTTTATTCCATTGATTTAAAGCATATGCATCTTAGTGTGCTTGATTTAAATGACTAGGCTGAGCTAGTAACCTTCTATGAAACTAGGCAAAAACCCACCCTTGAGTATTTTAAGAACACGTAGGAATACTTGAGTTTCTAAAATTTTCAGTGGCAAAGAGTTTTGGTAAGGCTTCATTGTCTTTTACAGTTATCCTGCATGAAAGGCAAGAATGAAAAGCTGCTTGCAGGAATAATACAGAAGGCTCTCACACATCTAATGTGTTACACAAGGAAGGAAAGACGGGGAGTAGGCTAAGAGAACAGCTCTTTGTGCAAACAAAAGCAGATAGGAGCTACTGAACAGAGTGAGATGAGAAATAGAAAAAGCTGGGCTCCTTCGATCTGACAGGTAGACTGAGTGATCTAACAAACAGCCTACAGCTGTTTGAAGGGCAGGTACAAACACAGCAGAACCAAACTCTTCTCAGCAGAGTCAGGATTAACATATATTTGATGTAACAAATGGGCATGGGACATCAGGCTGAGTAGTCAGCAACAGCTGCTTCAGCAGGAGTATAGTATGATGGTAGTGGGTCAGATTGTCCAGAGGTGGTGGAATCACAACCTGTGAAGGCTTTGGAGATGCCCTATGTAAGGCAGGAGGCTGGTCTGGCTGACCTTTAGAGGTCCTTTTAGCCACCATTTAAAGACAGCAACAAAATACAGGGAGATGAGCTGCAGCTGACAAGAAGGGAAAGTGCTGACCTAGAAGAATCTGCTAATTGAGAAGCACCTCTAATGCCTTGTATTAGGCATTAGAAGCACCTCTAATGGCTACTTGTATTAGTTATTAGCTGAAGTTTTAATTAATGGTTAGCAAATCAGAATATGCTTTGAGAAATTTGATTAGGAGAGTTTAATTACTGGTTTTGCACAACAAAGCACCCTCTCAGCTGGTGTGCTGCTTCAGATTGTAGCAGATGAGAAACTTTCAATACATTGGCCTGTATCAGAAAGCCATGGCCACAGAAATGCAAGGCAACCCTCACAGGGACTTAAATCAAACTGCATTTTTCCAGACCTGTCACCCAACTCTGGGAGTAGAGCAGCAACTTGTGTTTGAACATGTGAACCTCCAGGCTCTACAGTAACATAACGGGTACCTGAGTGGCTGTGGTGCCCGTGTGAGACCATACCATCATCATCAATCTAGCAAATGGAAAAGGGCTTCTTTCTAAAATGCCTCATATCCTAATGGAATTAGAGTCAATTCACTGACAGCTCTTTTCTGTTAGGTAGTGTTGGACTGATTAGTTCTGTTCAAGTTTTTAACAGCGTGGTCTTTGCCACTGCTCAGCTCTGAGGAAGTTTGAAGAGGACACTTACCTGGAAACAACCCATGAACAGAAGAGTTGGCACCATGGGACTATTAAGGATGGACATTTCCACATCCCAGTACAGCCTGGCTATATGCTCCTGAAAAAGAAATTTTTTTTCAAAGTTCACTGGTTGTGTTAGGTCAAATAGCTGTTTCAACAGCTAAACTCTTTTCAGGTGACTGTTACTAACTTACACCTTTATGGTACCTCTTGAATGGAAGAGTGCTATGTAACTAGGCTGCAATCTTCCTCCTTATTCTGGCAGCTCATCCTTGTCTCTGATGCTGAATCTTGTTCTGGCAGCAGCACATCTTACAGAAGGAAAGTTCACTACTTAAGCTTTCAAAAACCCCTAAAACAATGCCAGCACAGAAAGCCACCCAACCAAACAAAACCCACCTTATCACTGAAGGCCTAGGCTTCAGAGGGAATTAAAGTGAAGGCCAGAAGTACGTAGAGACCATAAGACATGTCCCCCAACATAAAAAGGCCGTTACACTGTTGGAATGAGTCCAGGGGAGGGCCATGAAGATGATCAGAGGGCTGGAGCACCTCTCCTATGAAGACCTGCTGAGAGACTTGAGCTTGGAGAAGGCTGGAGACCTTACTGCATCCTTCCACTCCCTAAAGGGGCCTACAGGGAAGCTGGAAAGGGGCTGTTTACAAGGGCATGGAGCAATACGACAAAGGGGAATGGTTTTAAACTAAAAGATTAGATATTAGGAAGAAATCCTTCCCTGTGAGGGTGGTGAAGCACTAGCGCAGGCTGCCCACAGAAGCTGTGGGGCTGCTGCCTCCTCCCTGGCAGTGTTCAAGGCCAGGTTGGATGGGGCTTTGGGCAGCATGGGTTAGAGGAGGGTGGCACTGCCCATGGCAGGGGGGTTGGGACCAGATGAGCTTTGAGGTCCCTTCCAACCCAAACCAGTCTGTGACTCTTTGGAATTATCTTAAATTAATTCTTTTGTTTATTTTAGATAGGAAGTTGTGCATAGGCTTTATTAACCTTGTAATATTTGTAAGTAATTTCCTTTTACTGCCTTGCACTGCCACCACTGCAATCTAAACTTTTTGATTTGGTATATCATGGCCTTTGGCATTTAGAAGTAGATACCTAGGTGGATACATAAATAACTTGCCCTCTCATCTGTTAAACCAACCTCTAGAAAGCAGTCCTAAAGCATAGCTGTTCATAGTTGGTGGATACTGTCTTGCCTAAACCAGGATGACCCTGCTTTTCCCTGTGGGTTTCCTCCTATCCAATACATTATCCAGAGAAATGCACAATTCTGTTGTGTACTGAAAGGCTTGAACAGCAGAACTGCACGTAAAATAAAATTCAACATTACATCTCTGTTCATATTCACAGTAATTGCCCCCCCCTCAAATGAGTAGCACCTGGTCTGACCCCCATCTATGTAAAGGAAAAATGGGCAAAGGGTAGAAAGTGTCGCTGTACCTGGAAGAAGCAAGCAGAAGCTGCACTATCTTTGGTCAAGCTTACTATTATGTTACTGCTCTAGGACGGGTATTTCTGCAGTAGTTACAACCTATCAGTGCATATACAATTGTCCAGCAGTTACTAATTATACAGTAAGACTTAAACAGCATTTTTTTCTTCTTCAGAAACACATCTGAGAAATACAGAAGTATCTACTAAGGACTAAGAAGCTAGCCACTGCCTCTTTACAAGTTCTCTGTGCCTGCAAAACCTATCAGTGCCCAAGAGCTGAAGCTAACTTGAGCAAGTTACAAGGCATGCTCTCTGCCAGAACCTGCCTGTGCTCCCCTTCAGCTCAAGAAGCCAAGTACCATAGCTACAGCCATAGCTTGCAACTGTATCTACTCTGTGTTATTACTACAAAGCAGTAGATTTACTTTCTAGGAAGAGGTAACAACCAAAGGTAAACTATCCATTCATCTAGACTGCTCCTCCAGTATTGCTGGGCCTCCGGGCTTAATTCAAACCTCACATTTTAGCTTATAAAAGTTCTTACTGAACAAATAATAAAATTAAGCTGTTTAAAAGCAAGATCAATGTTGTGTGTACCTTTTGTTTGTGATGCTTTTCTACTTTTACTCTGGAGAATGCAATGGAAGATAGGAATACTATCTTGAGAAAGCTGTGGCACTGGCTGATAACCCTTCATGTGAAAGAGATGGCTGCAGCAAGACTGGGTACCTAGCACTCGAGTTTAGTCTATGCTGACTGGAGGGAATGGGAAAAGCACTTTCCTGTTTTCTCTTGAGCATGCTGCTGCAGGCACAGCCAGGTTGCCAGGCTGGGATGCTGGTCTAGGTGACTTTTTAATCAAAACTTAAGTCACTCAGTTCTAACCTGACTGTAGCTGTCCTACCACATCCTTTAAATTCACATCAAACAGGTAGTTCTTCTACAGCTAGTGAGAACTATGCTGCTTCACATGCTCACACAACTGCTGTACTTGTGTGTGTACCAGATCAAAGTTTGCAGCAAGCAAAAACATTAGTGATACTAGATCAACTTCACTGCATGGCTGCATTTTTAGATATGTTACAATATATAGACGATGAACAGAGCACCTTGCCAGTTCTGTAGCAGCATCTCTCCTTCCATCTGTCATCCAATTCAGCACAGAGTAAAGATCTGATTACTCACTTCAGGAAGAATGTATCGACCTTGGTTTAACTGACAAGGCAGTGTCCTGACATTGACTCACCATACCTTGTAAGCACACACCACCAGAAATTACACTTTACAAGGCTGGAGGCTTGTCACAAGCACATCTGCACACATAGGTTGTACTGTATGACTTTAAGGTGAGTATTACTCTAAATACAGAGGAGGTAAGCAATCCTGAAAGTAATGCACATCACAGAGATAGGGAATACACTAACAAATATGCAAATAAAGCATTTATTTCTGAGAAGTACTTTAATACACAAGTTGTACATTTCATATCAAGAACTCATTCTCCCAGCTGACAACTGGATCATCTTCCCTGTTGGGAACTGTAAGTTACAAAGTGTCCAAAAGACTGAGGTTTCCAAATACTCTGCTAAAAATTACATGCACAGCACTGCCTGTATGATTAACCACAATTCTTATAAGTGGTGAAGGAAACAGGTTTTCAACTAGTCCCTCAACCCCTGACCATAAATGAATAGGCCTAACTTCTTTCCAATCCTTCCAACCATTCAATAACAGTCATGGCTGAAGCCACACTGATGACTTTTTACATACAGTTACAGGGATATGTACAGGATACGTTAAAATGTCTGATTTCCTGCCAAAAATAGCAAGTTTCCGTAAGTACTTTGCAAGTTGTAAGATTTCAATTCAGTTTGTTTAGTCCTTCTAATGTTAGTGTTAGAACTTTCATGAATACAAACATACATTTCAAACCAATCATGTACCTTTAGCAGTTTAAGATCTGTCCTCTGACCTTGTATTAACTGCCCTGTTAGTTTCTTCTCAACATAGGACTTGACGATCATAAAAAGGGACACACATTCTGTAACAAAACCTACCTTTACCTTTATGCAGTTTTGCTACCTAAACTCACCACCTCTGTTATATTTTATTACTGCTCTTTTCAGAAATTTCATGCTAAAATTAGAAAAAAACAACTTATTTTGGTAGGATAGCTTTAAAAATAAAATAGAAAAAAGGCAGTGAATATTATTTTTTTGCTTTTATGCAACAGTTTTGTTAGAACACCATTCCTAACAACATGAATTGTTCCAGGTTAAGTAGTAAGAATTCCACCAGAAGTACATCTCAAACAAAGCCGAAAGCTAAGGGTTTGTGTTAGGCAACTGCAGAAATGCATCAAATTAAAATTTTGCAAGAACTTTCAATGTGTTTTTTCTTGAATAATTTACGTAAAGACTGCATTAGGAAAATTACTATTTTCAGCCAAAAAAGGAAAGTGCAAGTTACAGTTCTTTACATTTCTATTACATTGACTCCAGAAGTGTGAAGACTGATCTGGTCACTGCTATGCTCGAGGCTGACAAAATAAAAGAAAGAATTAACTCATGGCTGCTGCTAAAATACTACTGCCTTTTCTCACAAAGTTGTTCCTCGAGTATCAGAGAGAAAGAATATATAGATGATTTAAAAGAGAGGTCTTTGATAAAGCATAGAATGTGTATCTAGGTTTTCCATTTTAAGAAAAACCCTAAAAGCAGGGATATCCATCTTTGTCTTAGGCAAGTAAGGATTCTACTATGCCCCTAGAAAGTGTGTCCAGAAATACATTATTTGCTTCAATAAAACTAAATCAACAGTTCCAGGAAAGGTGGCTAAGGGACTGCTTCTTTACATTAATTAAAATCCACTTGCCAAGCTGATGCTATTACCAATCAGACATTGTTATGGGATAATGATTCTTCAGGGTATCTGACAGAGACTACTGCAAAAAAAGTTTGTAGTATGGGACTTCCAGTAACAGCTAAGCAGTTTCAGGTTAAAATAGTGACAAGAAGAAAGGGTTAAAAATTTAACCATAGCCTCCCCCCCCCAAAAAAACCCCCACAGAACCACAACAAAGCAACAACTGAAACACTATGTCTAATAGTTAGCAGACAGCAACACATATTTTACAGCCAATCATGTCTATATAACCTTCCATTACAGTCAGTCACCCTCAGTAAGAATTTGTTTCTGAGTTGATGGCAGCACCCAGAAAATTCAACATCAAATATTCAATCTCTGATGAAGTTGGAAAAGCTAATGCCAATACTAAATTCAGTACTCCACATACACACAGGCTATATGGTATTAGTAAGATGCCAGTATCTGTTGTCAGGATGCATGTCTAACCTTTGGAAATCGTTTCCAGCCTGTACATACACTTAACACATATGCTTATGAAGTCAGCCTAGCACTCCCTGCCCTCCTTTTTTACCATCAGCCCTGAGGTTCACACACTCTCTGGAGTACGGTCAGTTCCTAAAAAAGCCATCCTCTAAATGCACTACAAGAGAAGACAGTGAGCACTGTTTTGATTACCTTGCTTTCAAGTTGGCTTCCAGTTCAGTTCTCTAAGCGGAAAGGCAACAGCAACCTGTGACGCCGCTGGGAGCTGGCCCCGAGCTACACTAGACTACAGCATCAGGTGGTTACTGTGAGCCTGGGAACAGGAAAGCTCTGCCATTGAGGGCAGAAACTGTTCCAGGACAGCAAGAGCTCACTGGTGCTTGGGGACAGCATGTTGTCCATCAGATTGTGCTTCAGTCCCACTGAATTTTTATCAGCATTCTCAAAATCCAGTTTGAGACAGAAAAGCACAAATCTGGCAAATCCTTCCTTACAAGGCAGGACAACTGTTGTTTCAGCATTTAAACGAAGTGGTTGGCACTAAAACAATTTACCATCAAATACAATACAAGCAAGGCACGCGTTCACCAGGAGATAAAGTATATCCCATCATCTCCAACTAGAAATCACCAATTTCTCATGAAGTAAATGAAAAACAGGAGAATGAGCTTTGTGCCACCAACTCAAATGAATTTCAACATGCTATGACATTAGAGCTTACTCAATTTGTACAAATATTTTTCCGATCTGTAACAAAGAAAAAAAACTGTATGAAAGGGCATTCAAATGCATCTTTTGAAATAACTTAGTTACACAACTGTAAACTGCAATTGGATATAATCCCCATGTTGAGATTTTAAATTAAAGACTAACATTTTTAACAGTTCCTATGGATTGCCTTATTGCTGGCTGCTTGCATTTCCTCCCGCTCTTCTACAGCAGTTAATACAGGTGTAGAGCTTTTTTTGTTTGCTCACATGATTACATGAGCTTCAGTGGTATTAGCAAGAATACTCTCAGGAGTGCAAGCATACTTGTTCAGCAATAGTATGTGTGTGTCAGCACCATAAAAATAATGAAAGAACATCAGTTTTTAAATGAGACTCTGAAGCACGTGGCAAGCACAGCACAGTAACGCACCAAGGAAGACTTTGTCAAAGCTGCCACATGATTCTCTTAAGCATAACCTCTTAGCTCTTTCTCACTATAGTCCCTCAAAATAGAACTACTTCCCCAAAGGCATGAAGGGTTCAGATGAGCTTCCTGCAGAGCAGGCCTGCTATACAGGTCTTTGGTTCAGTCTTAGCAGCTGTTCAGTAACAGCTGTATAACCCACCCTCATGGGGGCTTGGGAAACAGTTTTCCACATTCCATGTAAAATCATCACAGCAATGCAAAATTCATACTAAAACATGATAAAAAAGGTAGTTGATAGCCAAAGCAGCTCCAAAGCAGCTCTGTTCTGCTGAGAAGTAGCACTACACACTTTGTTTTCTTCTTAAAAAGACCAGTTATCTTGTTCACAATCCTGTATTTTCTTTTGCTTTCAAGACGTAACTATTTGCTCTCCTTCAGAGTAACAACTGTCTGAATCACGTCAAGCTAAGTTTCAGCAATTCTGCTAAGCTGCTGTCAACATAACACAGAGCATAAAGTAGGTTCTAGACCAAAAACGCCAACAAACTCCTAACAAAGATAGTAAGATCAACATACACCATACAATCAGAGATCTGCCCAAAAAAACCAACTACTGTTGAGGGTTTCACCACATCTGTCCTACTCTCAGCCCATCACATTGAGTTACCACATACCGGCTGCTCTCTGCTGATCACATATATGTGGGCACTCCTGCTGCAACACAAGCCAACCTCCTTCTCTTTCATGTGAAGGTGTGGTGGTGGGAGAGACGGATGGGTCCTAGAAGCAGGAGAGGAAAGCAGAAAAGGGATGGCACTGGTTTGAGGAACACACACACACACACACATTTGACAATGACGAGGAATTCACAGTACATAGAACGAATGAGGGGATGCGGGGAAGAACGTAAATTTGGGGTTTTTTTTAATTAAGAGCTTGTCTTAAAACATTACTTGGAATTCTGCTTCAACTACCCCAAAGCCCAGCATTGGAGAACTGCAGTAGTTTTCTCACAGACAGCTAAGGAGCAGCAAGAGTAGAAAGGATTTCCTGGTTCCTTACTCTGATACCCACTGTGGATTCTGGTGATGTTTCAACTCTGTGCATTCAGTATTTAGCCACTGAGGCAGGGTAGTCTGAAGCAACCATGCTGAATTCTCTGCTTAGACAAACAGGAGAGCATGGAACAGAGCGAAGGAGGTTATGGGAGGAGGGGGTAGAGAAGAAAGAAAAAGAAAAAAAAATCACACTGAGCACTTAAAAAAATATTTTTTAGGACAAAGAAATCCCAAAGATGGATGACTGCTTTACAGCCATGAATGAGTTCTAGTGTTGGCACTGACACAATACAAACAGCTAAGATCTATTTAAGTTATCCCTGTGATTACAATAAAAACTCCTTAATTTTTTGTCTGCAATTTCCTTAGGATATATACCCAGTGAAATACAGAGGTAGCAACACCTGAGTGATGGACACTCGCAACATTCTCCTAGCTTTAAGATGACATGTACTTGCAGCTTTCTTCTTCAGACATGAAACAAGCTTCTTCACAGGCAGCCCTTGTTTGCGCTAAACTAAGTTCATCAGATTAAAAAAAATAAACCAATGTGGCATAAAAGTCACCTTCCTAGCTGCCAACAAACAAGGATACATAAACCAATGAAGTATTTAAAACACAGCACACTGTATTACACATGTAGTTCGGTTTTCATTTCAAGTTTATTAAAACTTTAGCAGTACAAATGATCCAGGTTTTAGATTATCAAAAGACCAAACTGAAGTCCACATCTTAAAAAAAGGCGTTCCCCAAAACGTCTCTAAAACTTTGAGACAATGGAAACATTAAGTCCACAAACTCATCCATGCCTGTCATCATCTGTTCCAGGACTTGTTTCATGATCAGACTTTTTATCCTTACTAGGGGCATGATCTCTTTCCTGACTCTTTGATTTTTGGTTTATTTCTTTTTCTGCTGAGGATCTGGTCTTTTCCTTTTCTTTACTGCTGCTTGAGTATGATTTTTTTGATTCTCTTTCTTTGCTACTTGGTCTCTTTTTTGAGTCTGGACTTCTATCCTGATCTCTACTAGACTTCTTTTCTTTGCTGGATTCAGGACTGCTACTTTCTCGGCTTTTTGAACGCCTCTTCCTTTGGCTTTCAGTATCGTTCCTCTTATACGAGCTTCTACTTTCTCTATTTGAATACCTCTCTCTGTTTCTGCTTTGACTTTCCTCCCTCTCTGAGCTCCTTGATTCTCTCCTCCTCCTGTTTTCTCTCCCTCTGTATTTATCTGGTGTACCTCTCCTTTCTCTGCTTCTTGATCTTCCTCTTCTTCTCGATTCTCTATCTCTATTCCTTGAATAGTCTTTACTTCTACTGCGATCTCGGTCTCTGCTTCTCGATCTTCCTCTCCTACCTCTATCTCGGCTTTTGCTTCGATCCCTTGTTCTACTGCTGGAACTATGTTTCCCCCTAGTATGCTCTCGCTCTTTGCTTCTTGATTTACGTTTCTCCCTGTCTTTACTCTTCCTATGGTCTTGTTCATTATTTCTTGAGCCTGCCCTTTTACTTCTCTCCTTGCTCCTGCTTCTTTCTTTATCTCTCCCTCTAGAATCATAGCGCTTTTCTTTTTCTCTACCTTTCTCATGGTCTCTCTCTTTGCTTCTTGATCTTACTCTCTTTTCATCATGTCTACTGTGCTTAGAGTCTCTTTCTTTACTTTTTGATTTCTCTCGGCTCTTACTATGGCTTCTAGATTTAGCTCTTTTCTTGGCCTTGCTTTTGTTATGCTTGTCATCTTTTTCTGAATTCCTTCTTGTGTCCCTGTCTTTACTGCTGGATTTGTGATCTTTTTTCTTCTCCTTTTCACCCCTTCTGCTTGGACTTTCAGAAAGTTGTCTGTGGTCCGATGTCTTTCTCTCTTTTCCTCTTCCTGGGCTTTTCTGGTTATCTTTCTTGCTTTCATTTATTTCACTCCTTGGAGAGAGAAAGGTAAAGTTTTTAAAGTATTTTGTATCCCCACCATTCTGAAAAATTAAGTCAAGAAATTGAGACAGCTTCACAACAAACTTGTTTCACATTAGGTCAGGTATGTTAATAAGTATGTAGTTACGGTAGCATGATTAAAATCAGACACAGTTAATAGGATAACCAAGTCAACAGCCCATTTTTTAAAAATTAATTTTATGTGAAAAATCTAAGATGACAGGTGTTACTTTTAATATATATAAAAAAAGTTAAATCAAGAAAGAAATAATCTTACTTGTCCCCCTTTATCCATCTTTCTCCACTAGACACTCTCATTCTTTGAGCTCTTTGCATTTCTTGCCTCCAATGTGGAGGAGTCTCACTGCGTCGGAATCGATCTCTTGACCTGGATCTGGAAGGTGTCCGGTAACGCTTGAAAGGCAGGAGAGGAAATTCGGTGTAAGTCTGAATTTCACATGCTGTGGCAGCTAACCAAGATTTTTATCCTTGGTGGTCAGTTCTACATGTATATACTTCACACGTATACACCAAATTCAAATTGACTTGTTCGTAAACTTACTGAAAAATACATCTGACATTCAGCTACAGTAAGAATAACAAAACATCCAATCAAATAACTACTTTTAAGATAACTTCTATTTTAGTATTTCTGAACTTATACTGAGAGGTATTTAGTTGCTTTTAACTAGCACTAACAACTCACTTCTCTAACAATGAAAACTCCTACTAGCTTTGATTAGCAACATGAAAATCATGTCACACTTCTTCATTTAGGTTTTCACTAAAAATTTAAGGGATAGATTTCTATTACTAAAAACAATTGCTACAAGCATTGCATAGTGTATGACTTCACAAAATCAGAACAACAAATCTGACAGCTCCCCCGTGCCCAAAAGACAAGGAGTATTCCCCACATTCCTAGCACTCATGCCAGACTGGCTCTGTTCACAAAATACTGCAGGAACACAAAGAAAGCATTTTTTCTGCGTTTTCTCCCCATCCTTCCAAGTAAACTCAGTATGCAAACGGGAAACTGATTCCACTTTACTTGTTGTCCCCCTTCAAGCCTCAGTCCCCACATCAATTATGATACACCATTAATCCTGCCTTTTGTCTTTTAAAATCAACCACCCTAATGAAAAGGTTTAGTAGCACCAGCAGTAAGACTGTTTATTTGGGGAACAACTGTAAACATTTACCCTTGGTCCTCTTCCTTTTATTTTCCTTCCAGATCTGGTCACCAACAGCCTCCTCTGGTATGTTGATTGTGAATTCGATAGATTACTAAAAATGATTTTAAGAAGAGTGATATTGTTTATAACATCAAAGAAAGAAGACAAAATAAAGCCAATTTTAAAATCTGTCCAGAAATTAAACGAAATAAAATCGTATGCGTGTTTTCATTTATCACACAGCAACTGCCACAAGTTAAAATCGTCAGATTTTGTGTAATAAAGTATTTTACAAGATTTCAATTGTTTTCCATTTTTGAAAGAATAAACTGTTAGCTCGTATTGGACAGTTCCAGGAAGTTCTAAGTGAGACTGCAATGCATTTTACTTTTTCTAATAAAAATAACTTTCATTATTTCACTCTTAGAAAATGGTTTAGGGAATAAGCTTTGTTCTAAGGCTGGAACCCAGAAAATGCATTTCTCATCCAGTAGTATGCACAACCTGGAACTGTTTAATAGGGAAAGGACTTGCTTAACATTACAGTTCTAAAATGTGACCGTAACACTGTCAGCACACAAACCCAAGACAGAGATACTACCTTTCTCTTTCCTTCTCTCTGCTTTTCCTCTCTTTTTCTTTTTCATCTACTTTAGGAGGACTTTTTCTCATCAGGAATCGGTTTTCAGGTATAGGAGGAATTTCTTCAGGACGGACAGTAGATAATGGCTGTGCTTCAGGATTTTCATCTTCACTTTCACTAGATGAGCTTTATTTTTGTAATAAAAAAAATTAAATTACACTTAAAGTGAGTAGTTTGGACAAGGGAATCCCTTCCAATCTATTTAAATAAATCAGCAATTCTCATAATTCAATACCCAATGATACAAGACACTCAAGAAACAGCTATTTCAGAAGTAACTTTTTTCACTCTACTTTTGCTCCAAAATGTACTTCAGCAGATTTCTGACCAACATTTTTTATCTATGAATTCTAATGGTGCAATACTACATGTATTTACTATTTAGATACAGGGCTGGTTTTTTTTTAAAATCTTTTAAAAACACTATTAGGAGTAAAAGGTTGTACTAGCCTATACATTATTGGCTACAAATCGTTCAAGCAGCTCATATGAAAGTCTGTGTGACATGGGCTTATTTCTGTCAGGGAAGACAGCAGGCCTGCCGGCAGCCTAGCTCTCTTCTCCCAAGATTTAGGCCCTGACCATATTCTTCTGTTCCCATGAGAGAGGAAAAGTTACTCATGCTCTGAGGATCCTAATAATCACATTCTTAAAACACAGTGGCCTTGTTGATAGGGGTACAGGCTATCCTAAACCAAGAAGCAGTTATGGGAAGGTATTTGGGAGTAACAGAATATGTTAGGAACCAATCATAACAAGAGGTTCAAAACAGCAGGTGTGCGGATACTTTTAGGCATTAAAAGTAAACTAACAATATTTAGCTATAAGATAGGTTTATCAGAAATTGTTATAATTACTAACCAATCAATACAGTGTGAACAGTGTGTGTAACCAATTAGCAGTTTTTTAGCTTGCCACATAGTCCCACAGAAACAGTGTTTAGGCAGCATTGCCTTAACCAAACACTTTTTACATTTTACTCCTAGCTTAGAAAAACGTGACTTGTGCCTCACATTGACCTATAACCAAAATTATTAATTAGAAATAACATTTTCAAAAGCAAGACTGCTTTTTGAGTTTTATTACCTCCCAGTGAAACTGCCAGACTTTAGGCATATCAGACAGAAATAACGTCAAGCTATGAATTATTAATAGTTATTAATTTATTAAATTATGCTTTGGTTTGGGGGAGTTTTGCTGCATACTACATTCTTTTAAACCCCACTGCATATATTTTAAATTGAATTGTACAGAACTGAATTGAGGGAAACAAACTATCAGCACCCATTCCACACCAAGCACACTTGCAACTTTTAAAGCTAAATATATGTAAGTCTTAGCCCATTCCTTCACAAGCTGCAGCATGTATGCACATGGACACTGTCCTCTGCCATCATATCAGAAAAATTTAAGTTTGCATATGGAAACCAATTTAGTCTTAGACATCAAATACCTACTCCATTGGTTACAGAATACTATTCTGTAGTATAGATGAGAAAATGGTACCGCAGGGTGTATATGTAACAAATGTAAAAATTGACCTTTTCTTGCTTTTCTTTCTCTTTTTCTTTTCTTTCTTATGTTTCTTGGAATTTTTCTTGTGTTTCTTTTTTCGTTTTTTAGACTTCTCTTCTGAAGCACTCTCAGAATCTGATGATGAATCGGAAGATGATTCTGAATCACTTGAACTTTCCGAGTCACTGGATGAGGAAGACGATTTGTGCCTTTTCTTCTCTTCTTTCTTGGCTTTTAAGTCAGAATAGCAAAGACACATTTTAGTATCAAACACCTCTAAATAAATCTTAAAAAAAAAACCCTACCCCAACACCTTCCTGAGCTTATAATTGTGTTGTGATACTACAACAAATACTTAAGAACACATTGAAATTGGAGGAAACACTGTTTCTCCCAAGTACAGTAAAGGGTATGTCTCGAAATACAAAGAAGTTCCAACATTTTGTATTTACAAAGCTCTGAAGTATTTCAGAACCTTAGCACAGGCTTCAGTTCAGAGCCAGAAATGAATTTTAAAACCATTTCCTAGTGGAAAGTATCAGCCTATTAGTTGTACTTCAGGTAGCTTCTTTATGACAGGTAACGCACTGTGGCAAACTCATATTGCCTCTTCACAATTGGACATAACTGAGTTTGCGTCAGAGTAGCAAAGTATGGACATATTATACCAACTGCAGACAGCTAGCTACAGGTTCTTGAAGGGGAAGAGAGTCGGCATTTATCAGAAAAGCAATGGTTAAGCTTTCATTCATAGCATCATCTCTAAAAGTAATACTTCAAATAGATAAAGCTGTCGTATTTTGCTCCCATCAATCCTTCTCATCTACCATGCCTTGCCCAGAACACCTTCTGGCTATAGGCTGGATGAATTGATGTTCTAGATCTACCAGCAGGCCTTCAGTATTGTTCCAATACTTTTGTGACAATACCTATAATAAAAAATAAGACAGTATTGTTTCTCTATCTTCAGTAAAGCAATAGCTGGTAGCATTAGATCATCCATGTGAGCCACCACCTCTCTTGTGATGACAATTCAGTGTCCCTCTGTCAGGTCTCCCATTCAGAATGCTGTGACATGAATGGTGATGAAAGATTTCCTATTCACAGTGATGCACAACAGTTGCTTCCAAAATAACTGGTTGACAGCATAATAATCTGTGTGACAGCAAGCTAGTGAGTCTTAGTTCAGGTAACAGTGGATCAGATGCATGTTACAGGAATATCTCAGCAAAAACAACTAAATACAGCATATGTTGGCTTCCCGTTTTTGCAACCATACTCTATATGATACTTTTTCCTCCTTTTAATGTCACCAAATCCTCACACAGGATGAAATTTAATCCCACTGCAGTAAATTCTATTTTTTTATTTTTCCTCCAGATAAGCATCACAGACCCAAGTCATTCATACCTTTGTGACTTCTACTGTAAGTCCTTTCATGGTGTTTCCTGTGTGCTTATACACAAGCCTTATTCGATAAGGACCAATGAAAGCCTGACAACCAACTGAAATGCAACCGCTGGACTTCAAAAATAACGTTAGTTTTGTAGCAATTTCTCTGTGGAGTATAAACTAGCAAGTCGTCTTACCCATTCAGGACAGCTTGCTGATTGAAATCAGCTCATTCTTATCAGAAGCTTTTAGAGTTTCCTGCAAGATACTGCCAGAAGATGGGTGTCTTGTACTTTTTATTTCCCTTGTTGGTCCAGACTAAGATACCTGGTTTCTTTTTTCAAACTTTTGTTCAATGTCCTTATTAAAGCACTATATTTAATACAAAGTCTCTGAAACATTTTATATCAGTTTTAGATTGTCTAAGTAAATATACATTCACAGAGTGTTGAAAATACATATTTACAAAAGAAAGCTGAAGAGTGCCCAAATTCATTTCAATCACAGAGGTCTGGTGACACTCAAACAAAAAGAGAAATCTCACTTGAAATCCAAATACCACAAACACAACGAGTGTTTCTAAGTGTCCTAAGACACTTTTGAATGCTGTTTCTGTGTGCAACACTTCTGGTTTTGACCCATTCAAAAAAGCCCACTATACTGTTTTCTACGTATCTTCAGGCAGAACAAGAGGTTTGCAAGCTCAGTCTCAGAAATGTTTGAATAAGGCATCTATAAATGCAGTTATTTCTTGTATTTTCTCCCACCTGTATCTGTTCTACTGTGTCAAAAACTATCTGTAACAGTTTTATCCACTCTTGTAACAAGTTTATGTATCTTGTAGCTACTACTTTAAAATGAGTAAGTAACAGATCGAAATGGAGGTGAGTTAGTGAGCAACTACTTCAAAAATAATGTCATTCTTAACATGCAGCAAATAATGTCATGTGGCAGGTAGAGAGTAAAATGACATGGGGGGAAAAACCCCACAAAACCCCCCCAAACCCCCAACCAAAAAGCCCAGAACTGTTTTTACAGCAGAGACAGAGAACCTGGCAAGAAGTTTTGGATATACTTTCTGGTGACATCTAACTATCTCTGTCCACCAGCAAATGCCATTTTGAATACGGAACCAACCGCTGGCCAATTACAGGTCACAGCCACTAATGAAACCCACCCTGCAGCATGAAGGTCAGCAAGAAAGAAAACAGACTTCTATTTACAGTCCAACTGTTCCAGCTCGTTAGTTTCAGGATCTTGTTTCAACTTATGACCACATCTGACATAGATACATCACTTCCTACTCCATTCACTGTGACCAGGGTCACAGTGTTTGCCAGACTTCATGAATTACAGGACCCTGCTGTATGGCACAGCCAAGCGCACTCCACATCTCAGCTTGCTATGCACTACAACAAGGCTTACATTAGCCCCACCATACCAGATTCCCAGACTTGAAGAAGTGACCCAGCCAGACAGTAGCTGGGTTTATACAGAGAAGTCAAAACAGATGAGGCCGCAGAAGTTAAGCTCAAATAGTTACCTTACAACAAGTCAAATAACCTGTGCTATTTGTTAGAGACTACAACAGTCTCCAAAAAGATTACACCATTATCTTAGAACAATTAGACAGATTTCTCCCCAATGATCCAGTGTTTAATTACCCTGCTGTTCAGAGTATCAGGTCTTTTTTTCTATATTGCATGCATCTTGCTTCAGTTATTTGCCATGAGTTCCTGCTAAAGCTGCCAGGAATGATCAGTTCTACTTTCATTCCATAAAGATTCACCTAATTCCTTCCTGTGTGTTGCCTACCAAACAAGTTCATACAATAAATAGTTGAATTTAAGCCTCCCTGGCTATCACAACATACCCTCCCACAGAAATTCATCATTATACTTCCCTCTCTGGCAATCTTCTTACTCCTTTGTTTTAAGAAAAGATTCTTAGAGGTTGTCACCTCTGGTAAATGTCTCTGTTTCACAGCATCAGTTCCCTTTTGCCTGCCATAGTAATCTGCTACAAACAGTTCCACTGTTAGATCACTCTCCAAGGGCTCCTCCTGCTCTACTTGTAAGCTCTGAACTGCAGCTTAAAAAATTTCCTTCTGCTGTGATGACAAACTGTTCCTCTCACCTCCTCTGTCTCAGGTCAGTACAACCCACCCGTGGTTCCATGCTGTGCATTTAGCAAACAGGTCCAGCCACACTACCATCTCTCGCATTAGCGGCAGATTTCTCTTTGCAGGTCAGACAGCCTTTCCCTTTCAATAGCAGGATTCTCCCCTCATGATCTATCAGGCTGCGCCTTCATAAAGCTGGCTCTGCATTAGTGCCCATTAGGCTCCATGTGTCCCACACTCAGCTCTGCCCCCCACCTGCCTGATCCTGGTGTCTAAGGACTCTTGTCCTCCAAACACTCCTGCTGCCAATCACTAGCTAGCACTGTGCCTGGGGAGTGTGCTATCCCATTGCCTTGGCATCAATTTCCCTCCGTAGCACACCAGACCAGCTACAGGAAATAGAGTCTCCAGGATCCCAGCAGTACTGAGGCAAAGACGTACAAGGACACAGACACCTGGGTAGGACAAGACAATCAAATCTTTCTAGAAACCTGGTCACTCAATTTCAAGTGTTCTAGAGCAGACTGAAAAGGGATTGCGGTACCAATGAAGATGTATATACAAAGTGGGTAATCTCACCCACTAGCTTCACCCATTCGATATCTGTATTGTTTTTACTTAATTTTCTAACAGAATATCATACTCCTGAATTCTGTCCAGAAAACTAAAATTATGTCCCAACACTCAGGGTGACTTATGGCTCCTGATTTCTCAAAGGTTCTAGAACTGCCTTATATGGTAACTTTGTTTGCAATTCTGAGGTATTTAAGAGATCACTTCAGACCCCGAATTCATTCTGCTGGACATCACAGCAGGTGAACACAGAACTGCCCGAAAAAGGAGAGGAAGAACTAAGCAGCTCCAGTTTTCCTTAGGCCAAAGAAACAAATACCCTTGTCTTGTGCTTCAATATCCTTGATGCAGTCCCTCACAGTACATTATCAGCAGCAAGTGCTACAAATGAAAAAGCATGATGATCCCTACCATAGTTCCTACCAAATATACATCCTGGATTTCTCCTAATGAGATCCTCCAGTGCCAGACCTTTCTTAGATTGAGCCTTATTTGTAAGGGAAGCAGAACCCAATCTCCAATACCACGTTCAACTCTGAAATGGCAGAGCAGGCCACTCCTTTCAGAAAGAAAGGCAGTTCCACCATATTCCTGTTTAAGTATATAGTTCTTAATAACTTAAAAAGCCTATCTGCTAAAGTGCAATCCTATTCCAGCCTCTTAAGTGCCTGTTCTGAGGATTTTCCTGAAATAAACTTGAAATAAGATCAATACCTACAAAAAAAAGCAGCATTGACCAAATAAACTCAGACTACCATTGATTGTCCTAACACAGTACTCTACTTTCTATGGGACAAGTACTTGCCAGCTTTATATTAGGATGTAACTAGTATAAGGAAATCCAAGACAGGAGAAACTTTGAAGAAAACACGTATGAAGTTTCTTCAGCATCTTTTGCATCAACAACTTTAAGTTTTTTTTAGAAAAACTGTACTGACATGTCATTCACTTTTTCAGCAATTGTCCCTCCATCCATCACAAAGTTTCTAAATCTCTTTATAAGCAACCAACAAGATTAAAAAAAAAAAGAGAGGAAAATTACCTCACAGTTCACATCTGTGTATATGTACAGCTCAACTTTACCTTTGGATTTTGGAATTAGCTCTCCACAGCTCAGTATGCGTACTTCGGCATATGGTTTACTAGATGCATCTGTTTTCTGGTTTTCTATTTCTCTCACAACTTCTTGACCTGAGATGACTTGTCCAAAAACAACATGATGTCTGAAGAATTTAAATAAAAGGATACTTAGTCCTTGATGTTCTTCCAGGCAGTTCAAAACAAAAAATAGTAAGAAGAGATATTTACCCATCTAAGTGAGGTGTAGGTTTAGTTGTTCTGTTGTTTCCAGATTTTAAAGAGAAAACAAAGCATTAGTGGAAAGCAGTCAGCATCTGAAGCATGTCACATACACATGAAGGTAAAAGTTATTTAAGTCAACTAGTAAAACTGAGCAAATGCAATATATAAATAATTCTAAGTTTGTGTAGTTAAAAGTATTTAATTTTGTTTTATACATTAAACTACCTATTCAATTCATTGGTTTATCACATTCTACTGAACAGCAGCACACATTTTTAGACATCATCCTCATATAGGATAAGGATTCTATTATATAAATACTATTAGGAACAAATCTAAAAATTAAGGCAACCATCTCAGAGCAGGAAAACTGCAAATAACCTCCTCTACATTAGAAAATTATCAGAAATCGAAGCAAAAATGTCTGTACATATAGATTAATTGACATAGAAGTAGAACTGATTTGTCCTCAGCATTCCCCTATTACTAAGGCACACAGATGTCGGCCATGGCAGAAGTAAAAAACTAAAATTACTACAGTAATGATCAGTCAGAAAAAATGAAATATGAGCCTAATGGTAAGTGACAGCCACAACTCACCATGCTAATTAAGGTCATGAAGCATGGGTATGAGTGAATGTTTTCTGTAGATAAATTAAGATTTAAGAAGAGTCTGCTGCAATGTATTTCAAGAATTTGTTTTAACTGCAAATGAACTGCACTAGAAAGTTATTTTGTGACCAAAAAAAGCCCCTCTACTACTTCTGAGAACACCAAGAACTGTTTTGCTTCCTTCCAGAACACACTTTGATGAAAGCCATGAGAGTTCAACAAGGAACCTACAGGTTTGCTTCACTGCTCATGTTAGAACACAGTTACTGAAAACTACCAAAAGCACTTTTGCATGGACAATAAGCACTGAACACAAGGGTGCTAACAACAGTCAGGCTTCCTAAACAGTGCATTAGGAAAATGGCTACTTCCACGCAACTTTGTGGAAAAACAGCAACTTTGGGTTTGCACAGGTGCCAGTCTTGACTATTTAGAAGTGTTACCTTTATAGCTACAAAAGACAAACCACACACACATTTCAGGATAGTACAATACTTACATGAAGAACTGTGAACCATTTGTATCTTTCCCTCGGTTGGCCATTGAAAGGAGAAATTCTTTGTTGTGTTTTACAGCAAAGCTTTCATCTAAAGAAAGTATTTTCAGATACTTGAAATATATCACATATGTTTAGAGAAGTGCTATAATGTAAGTAAACTCCTCCCTTATTACATAAATCTGCTAGCCACTTAAGTAAAAAGTATTAAAGATAGTCAAAGTAACAGCTTTTAAAAAAGATAATCGATCCTTTCATTCTAAATAATGCCACTGAATAAGGAGAAATATGAATTAATGATTTATAGTCTGAGGGAAAAAAAACTAATATTATGTTCAAAAGATTTGTTTCCTACCAACATTAGTGGAAACATCAGTATTTTAATGTTTGTTCTTTCTATTCTGCACTTACTGATTACTGTCTCTTTGGAGCAGTAGTTTTTAGCTGTGCATTAACTATAAACAAACCCCTCATTTTCAGGCAGCTTTGTTGTTTATTATTTATTAATACACACAGCCATCCAGTTTGAGAGCAATCCCAAACAACTTCTGTTTGTCTGTCAGATGCACAGATGAACTATCAAACTGGCCATTATGAATAAAAGTTTAACTTGAATGAATCCTACTTTTGATGAGCACATCATTTTAACAGTTCAAACTAAACCCCAATGAAACTGTGAAATGTAATCAATACTCTTTATTTAAGACATCTGTAAGATACTATACTTTCTCCATCCTTTCCTAAAACCACGTACAGGCTGTCAGGGGACCCAAACTCTTCAGATGGAGGAAGTTTGCTCAGTATTGTCTAGATACAGATAGCAGGAGCAAGCATTATCGAAGTACGCTATCTGTGAGGCTATGGTTTCACATGACGCTGTGTCACTGGCAGTGAAAAGGACAATCCCACTCACTCTCCAGTCACCGATACAACTGCTAGCTGGCATAGCATCAAGTGCCAATCTGATCCTATGGTAAGCTGGTTAAGAGATCCACAAAAGCACACACTCCAATAAATTCAGTTTCACACTGTGGTGGAGTTCAACAGCCAGAAGGTAGGCAGAGGTTTGCTCCTTCTCCCCCAACCACACGCTTCCTAAAACCAAGCTACTTATCTGTGTTGTTGGTTCTGATGCCAAATTATTGAATTAGTTCCACTCATATGGAAATAAGTCCTTTTCCTTTGCTGCAATAGTCTTTGGGCATTTTAGCAAGCTGGCTCAGCTGAAATGTTGATCTGAATGACAGCAAGTGCAAGGTAAGACCTCCTCCCTCTTTTGGCAGCTGCAAACTGTTGAATCAACTCAAGGTCTGATATAAAACTGCAGCCTGGCCCTACTGAAGTAAAAAGCAATTATCTTGATTTTTTTTTTCTGCAAGCTCAGACAAGAAACAATGTTAAAAGAAAAAAAGTCAGGGAGGAGGGACGAGCATAACTGCTCCTGCTGATGGCAGCTAGCCAGCACACAGGTTAAGAACTGCTCCAAGAAACAGAGATGCTCCACTACATTCTGATCAAACACAGGCTGAGAAATGCACTTGAGTGCAGAAGAGGTACTACTTCTGCAACACTGACTGAAAAAGGACTAGGACTACGAGAAAACTGATGGCCTGTATCACTAATTTGTTGAGTCTGGGAAAGCAGGGCTTTATGCTTGCTTTTAGCTAGCTGGTCAAGCCAAGTTTATGTTTAAAAACAGTATATGAAAATGTAAATCTGGTAAAACAAATACAGAGGAGATGAGTTTTCATTTTTCATTAGAATGATGCGTATCTTAAAAGTAAAATAAAATAACCTAAACTGGATACCTCTTAGACAAGGCAAAATCTTAACAAAAGTAAAGGAGTTCAGGTTTACAGAACAGACTACAGAATGTAAAGGTGATTGCTTACCAACACAGACATAAAGCAGACTGATAAAACTCTTACCTTCGAAAAAGCCACCATAAATGGATTCTCCTCCCCTGCCATTTCCTTCAGAGAGGGAAAGTGACAGTTACAACTTAAAACAGTGATTAAGAGTCACATTATGTGGAAGGTGCTTTATAACACTAAGCACTGAGCCAACTGCATCCAAGTCACTGACATTATTCTTCAAGATATGCAAAGAAAATCCAAGATCTATCTTTGTAGTCCCAAAGCAACCTTGAAAAAGAAGAAAATTCTCCCATGGTCTCCCCCTTTTTAATTTATTTCCCAGCAGCAGATACAGTACTTTTTCCTCACATTTAAACATCTCAATATAAAGTACTTGGTACTGAGATTGCAGAGCAAGTGTGTGTGTGTACACATATACAAGTTTTATCTAAGTTTTCACATAAAGGTTATTACACAGAAAAAGCAATTGAATGACAGAATAATTTAAGTAAATAATGCTACACAGTACTCCTGCAATATTCCATTACATAAGCGTAAGTTTTCTTCAAATATTCACATCATACCTTCACTGAAGTCACCTCCTTGGATCATAAAATCTTTCACAACCCTGTGAAACAGACAACTTTTGTAATGCAATGGCTTTTGGGTGGATTTTCCTGTACCCTTTTCACCTAAAGGAGAAGAGGAGGAACAAAACCCAAAATTACTCTTTGTAGCTGTAGAATCTTCACTACAAAAAAATACTATCACCTTCTAAACTGAATAATTAGCCTGTGAGGCAGATGGATACCTATAATATCAGTAAGAAACTAGCATTTAACAAAGCAGAGCAGAAAATTACTTCTGTCTCTATAGTTACACTAAAAGAACTCCTCACTAACAGTAGCATACAACCCTGGTCTCTTCCACTCAAACTGACTGAAATTAAACAGCCAGTTTAGGTTTAAGATAATTGGTATTGCTCAGAAGACTGCAACACTAAGACTTTTCAGTTACAATATGGCAAGGTTAAGGTACCATAAAAACTGGAAAAAAACAAAAACAAAAACAAGCTGTGCTGAAGACCCACAAGCAAATTCTCTGCTTTTGCTACAACACTACCCACTTTCCCAGCTATCCTCAAATAGACAAGGTCTCTGCTGAGTTGGTAAGATGAATGGCTGATGGTGGGTCCTGTGAATGGCAGAGCCAACCTCAAGGTAATAGTAAGGTAATCAGTGTGAGTATGCTAGTAGGAAAAGGATCTCTTCCTCTCAGTACTGACAGACCATTAGACTGAACCTTCCTATGATATTACTCTGAGCTATTACACTGGCAGCTTTTGTCAAGGACAGTTGGATAGGAACTTTCATAACCAGTAAGCTGTATCTGTCCCACTAACTTGGCATATGCCTAACACATATATGCTAGGAAGACACAGAGCCATCCCTGTTTCAAGACAGTGCATACTTTTCAAATCCATCCCTGCTTCCCCCAATGAGTAAAGAAAATAAAACTGAAATCAATTAATTTGCTGATGAACAGTATCATAAACACTTTTCCCATATATTTTCCTCACTATTCTTCAATAGGTTAATGTAGCAAACAGCTTAATCATCTGAATTTGATTTTTAGTGTCAGCTGCTAAGTATGAAGTCTGTACTTGTTCCTGACCTGAAACACTACTGAAAGACTTCAGGTCAGGAATTTAATACAGTAGCAGGGAGTAAGACTTTTATGCAGTAAGTATAACTTCTGGACAGTTAATACCAGATCATGAATGCCACAACTATAAGATTACACACCCACAGCCATTAAAAAGCATCACTTTAAGGTTAAGATTTGTTCACATATTTTGATAACCTGGTTTTGTCCCAGTAAACCTAATATCAGATCAGAAAATATGTACATTCCTGCAGACATCATGAATGGTGCGCTATTTTAGATAACTCGATGTGAGCATGACTATGCATCCACACCTGATTCAGATCATAACAGTACTGCTAATATTCAATACGTTAGCATTCAATATTAACAGCTATAGAGCCTTGCTCTGAAAAACAACAGAGCTGAAAGGAAAGGAAGCAGAAAATGCTGGAGACAGAAAGCATATGTGCTATTTCTGTGTTCACAAAATTATTCCTGGGTTAACAGATTCAAATTTTGTTGAATTGTCAGCGTTTTCACCAAAAGCATGCAGCTCACAGGCCAATAATTCTGTTTGGAAATGCTTCCAGGAGACAATGTTCTCAATATTTTGTTCCAGAAATAACCTGAATTTGAATAGGAGAAGAAATCACCAGTCTCAATCAATAAATAAAAATTAAAATGAAGAAAAGGAATATTAATGAGTATCGACATTACCTTCCAAATACCTCAAAGCATCATAAATCTGAAAACTAAGTCTGGATGGCTGACCTCTAATTGGCCACCTTTCAAGGATGGATGCTGTTACATAATGTGAACGCTAATATCATGCTAGTAACAGAAAATCAGCTTACTGTGTCTGCATTTAAAGTTGATTAGTATATACCCCCCACAACATACTAAGCCAAAGCTACAACTGCTTTGATTCTATGTCAGATGCGTATGAGAAATCAACTAAATCCCAGAAATACAAAGAACCCATGCTTTACATACTTATTTTTATATGTAATGAAGTGTCAGGAAAAACAACACTGACATCAAACTAGCTAACATGGTGTTACGTTCAATATTCCAAATAAAATTAAAAATCTACAAACCTGTGCAAAGGCAACGAAAATTCTCACATGTCTTTGGACACACATCTGAAAACAGTTCAAAGACCACTCTTCCAGCTAGAAAGAGAAAGCCATATTTATTATGAACTTAACTGGTATTTGTATTATTCTTATGTATCTTATGCAAATATGTTCCTGAATGGGTATTTCCATTTTCTTACCTGGTACATTGTTGATGGCTATGTCAAAAAAGCAACGAGGTCTCTGGACCTTTACTCCCATGGCTTCAAAAGTTTAAATGCTGTAAATAATAATAATAAAATTTAGGTTTTCCTTTTGCATAGTCAAAGTATGTGTAAGTCAATGTAGAAGATTTTACAAAGACAACAAAAACTGCAGAAAAGCAAACCTTTAAAAAAAAAGTATTTTTAGATGTTCAGAAAACACAAAGTATTTTAGTTCATTTTCATGTTCAATAGACCAGAATGAATGATTTTATCCATGTCTGCTGCAATAGTAGTGAATTCAAACTTGAGTGCCATACTTCAAATACAAAAAGGCAAGGTACAGGGATAATAAAGCTTCTTGCTATCCAGATAGTAATCACCTAAGTGGTCTGCTCCTAGAATTCTCTCCCATAGGTGAAATTATAGGGGCATAAGAAAAGGAACGAACAACAGCAAAAAACAAACAAGCTTTGAGACCAAACAACTTGTTTGAGTGCTCCCAAACTTTAAACATGTAGCTGTAATGCCTGAGTAAGGAGGGATTTAACTCCTGCTTTATAGGCAATTTGCTTGAGAAACAGAGATATGCCATTATATAGTGCATTTTAGCCAAAATAAATGCAAGCTATCTTAATACATAACGTAGTTTTAATTTCAAGCATTGATAATGACTAAAACTAAATTGTTAAACAAATGTCAATATACCTATGTCAGTCAATTTTTAACTCAGTTTTATAAAAAACAGGGTGGGAGAGAGAAGGAAGAAATAAAAAATTCTACTTTAATCCCTATTCTCAACAGCTTTTGGCCAATTTGATGTTACAATCTCAGGAACAGTAGAAGAAATGAAGTTTAGTCTGTGTTCTAGATGTTACCTCCCATGTCCCCTGCACTCTCCAATAATGTCTCTTATATACTACATGCACTCGGTTATGTCAAACAATTAGTATGAAGACCCTGACTGGACAAACACCTGGCCAAGTAAATATACCTAACTCTCGAGCTGATGTCACCAAGTAAACCAGGCTAAAATACCCATGATATTTATCTTACCTAGAAGCCAAGTGACTGTTTCCTCTCCAATATACTTAAGTATCCTTTGCATAGTTATTACTTCAGACTGACCTTCTCCTTAAGTTACAGGAATACTGAGTTACAAATCATCTATAAACTATTATTTTCATGTAGTATTTAATACCAATCATGATCTTGTACATACTGAATACAGAACCAACAAGAAAAAAAAATATTGAAAAGACTAAGCATAAAGTCAGAAAATTACAAGTAAAGCCCAGAAATACTCTATGTCTGTTAACAACAGGGCCTACATTACCTTGAATTTAAAGTAAATTTGAAGAGAGAAATACAGAATGTAGATACTCTTGACCCACAATGCTTTAAATTTTTTAATTGTGAACTTGATGAAATTTTACCAGTGAAGGGAAAATAATTTTAAAGTCAACCCAAGAGATGCCTACTATACATATACCCAAAAATGTGCTATGCAGAAGGGCAATCTTGAGAATTCAGCTCACTTCTTCCTCCCAAAACTCCGTAAGAAAGGACAATATAACAACCTAAGTACCATCCTGAAATGTTAAAGCCATTCATCGTTCTCAACCACCTCCTGCTTGAGAAGCCTCTTACTAACTAGAAACTATGCCCAAAAACCCACAAACAACAAACCCCAAAACCCCCCACTTCAGTATATGTAACAAAAGAGGCCGAGTTTACCTCTGAAAGTGGAATTACAGTTCAAGATTGGAGCATATTTGTTTTTATTGACATAGGAACCACAAATATTTAGTTGTCAGAACCAATGCATACACAATGCATCACCCACCAACTGTGCCCATCAGGGTTCACATCCCTTCACACCTCCCTCAGCCTCATTATTCTGTTGAAGTATTTGCCGGACAAACCTGGCCAATTCATGGCCAGGCTGCAGACAGCTGTTCTCCTTCAAAATGGTCTGTGCCAATGCCAAAAGATAACCACACCAAATCGTTCACAAGCATCTCTCTGCCAGAGTTTCACTCATAAATATTGGTATGCTTAAAAACACACCTCAGGAATTTCTTCTTCAAACTGACCTGTACTAGCAAGGTACTGGTAGTAATACTATTAATACAAAATAGCTCCTTTTGACTGAAACAGGCTAGAAAGCACTCACAGATGACACCAACTGCAATCAAGTGTGCCATGCATCTCAAGAGCTGGTATCAAGCAGCAATGCTGTAATATTTCCTAGGGGGTTTTTGGGGGGAGAGCAGGAAAGGATGGCCTTTATTTGTAATTATGCTGAACAGGTTATAGGACTACCTGTTTGTTTCAGTATCTACACAGGGCACAACAGGTTTAGAGCAAAGATGCATTCAGTAAGGAAAGTATATAGTACTATTCCTTCACTTCTTCCTTTGTTATCACCAGCTCTCCCTATTTTATATTTCCCCTCAACTTTGCCTTTATATTTATTTCCTTGCACCAATTTATAATTATCTTCTGTATTTGTCTTCATTCTATGTCCACAATGAAGAGCATAAATTCACAGTCCTAGCATTTAGTTTCAGGCCAAATACAAATGCAGGAAGTCAAAACTACATTGACACATATTTCTAAGATAGCCATCTGGAATATTCAAAAATGTACTTTAAAGCAAACCTTTGAGTCCAGAAAATGCAAATGCATAATGTGAATACTGAACATGTATCACATTTACTAAGTCTGTGGTTCCAGTCACTTGAAACCACTTGAAAATGTGGGCTGATACCAAAACAGTGGGCTCACAGATCCAAGTGTTTAGCTTTCATACAGGTGGCCACATAGCTGCATAAAATCCATGCTCTCCTCGCCGCTCCAACAAAAGATTTGGCAGTAACACAAATCTTTTTAAAGTGGTGGTAGAGCTGTAGACTAAAAGTGTTATATGTTTACATTACAGTATGGATGAAACTGGAAATTAATTTATGACTGAAAAGGGAGACAGGAAATTTTGTTCCTAGTTCCATTCCTGTGTCAGTGTCCAGCTGTGTTAGTACAGTGCTGAAGGTGTGAGCAACAAATATCTAACCAGCCCAACCCTCAACGTCCATCTTTTCCTCTATGTTTCACCATCAAAAAACTGAATTATCAACAATGACAACTAAGATTTTTTTTTAATCCATTTAACTAATCATCAGCATAGGATTTTTGTTGTCAACAGATTTAGGAATAAGGTACTACACTTGAACATATTTCAGGTCTAGGATGCTGTCTTTGCTATCACATGGAATTAACACGTCTATAAGAAAAGAAGAAAACATTTGTATTCTACACAGATCTATAGAATTTATGCAGAAAAACCTTCTCTCATCAGAAATCATGTATGATAGATCTTGAACCTGACTGCCCCTTCTAATGGTATTTAGAGGGAAAAAGCCAACCATAAAAAAGACTTCCAATGTTATTGCAAAGTGATTGACATCACTTTCCATCAGGCCTCTCCTGCTACAAATCTTTTTGGACTATTGATGTACTTTTCCCCCTAAAAAAAGAGAAATCAAATTCAGAGATACCTGGCACAGTGGAGTAGTTTTGTCTGGGATAGAGTTAATTTTCTTCCTACCAGCTGATATAGTGCTGTCATTTAGATTTACAATGAGAATAATGTTGACAACAGACTAACATTTTAGTTGTTGCCAAGCAGTCAACGATTCTTCAGGTTCTCATACTGCCCTGCCAACAAGAAAGTGGGGGCACCCAAGAAGCTGGGAAAGCTGACCCAGACTGGTCAAAGGGTTATTCCATACCTTATGACCTCATGTTCCATATATAACTGGGGGTTGGACTGGAAGCAGGGCAGCTCAAGAACAAGCTGAGCATCAGCTTTAGGTGATGATCAATTGTGCTGCGCATCACTGGTTTATTTTTTTAATCATTATCTTCCTCCTCTATCCTATTAAACTGTCTCAACTCACAAGTTTAAACTGTTTTTCTTTTCAATTCTCTACCCCATCTGACTATCAGGGAGACATGAGTGAATGACTGCGTGGCTGCTTTAGCTACCTGCCAGGTATCAACCATTGTTTTCCATAGGCATAAGGCAAGAACCCGCCATCTTCTTAATGGAGATTTAAGATACCCTCAGATAGGTGCTGACTAAATATGCAGCACATACTTCTAACCCTACTGCAACACACAGTTCATTTACAACACTTTAAGTATAACTTTAAATTATTAACATTTAGTCTTCTTGTTCTAAAATACATAAGAAAGAGACACACAGTTATAATCTCTCAGCTGGAAGAATGTAACACTCAGATGAGAAGGTAGTAACAGTCTCTTCACCTATTTAAACAGAAATACTGGTTCCTACTTTTCTGAGGAAATAGGTACCTATGATGAAAAACATGTTAAAGTATCTAACCACTTGTCAATAGTAAGCAAAAAACTTTATTGTCAGGAGTTAATCGTAAACTTCTGTAATTTAGTTTATGCAGAAAATGTTTGTCCGTTAAGATTTGTGAAAAATAAAATATAGGTGTTTTCTCCTGGGTCTATGCAAAAGTAAGTGGCTTTTGTTGGTGTTCACTGCTTCCCCAGAAACAGCAAAGAACCATGGCTGTTTCCATTCTACTGTTTATAACCCGGAAGTAGACTGGCATAGGTCTTAAACCAGTAATTTGTATTTTAAAAAATAAAATGCTAAGAAAATATAAGTTTCAGCAATGTTTGAAAGGAAAAAAGCTTTTAAAGGGTCTAGTGTAATCTCCAGTCATTTACACATTAAGATTCCCCAAACTAGATTTCAGAAGTGGAATCCCTTCCTACCCGTTACTGAAGATGAGAATAAGGCAAGACCATGCAAATGTAGGAGACAATTCTTAACACTGACCCATATTTGCCATAATAAAAAAATAAAGCTAATTCTATCATTTTTTTTGTTCTCATCTTCTCCTTTCTCTACTACTTTAGCTCTAGATCCCTTCCCTGCCTCATCCCAGCCTCCCACCTAAACCTCACTCCATTAAAGATGGCCAGAATTGCTCCCTGGCACTCATTGACTCTGCTTCTAAATGGAACATGGCTCCTAAATGCACATGGCATGAAGGAGTGAACTGGTAGTGGAGACACCATGCTGCAGCAGAGTAAAATCCTCCATTGCAGTAAATATTCTTCGCTGCAAATTCCCTCATAATCCACAGATTTTCTGAGATCCTAAGGGGAAAAAAGAGATCTTCTTTTGATAACAGCTTGATAACTGCTTAGCTAACTTAGAAAAAATGTGCTTCACAGAAGAGGATGGAAAAACATGAAGTCTGAAAAAAATACAGTCCCAAAGGGTGCTTTCAGAATATTATTGATGTTTGTATCCTTTATATGCTCCCCTTCAGATGTACTTCATATAAAGGAACTATACTTTTTTCAAGATCTTTATAAATAATTTTTTCAATCAAGCTCTGTGAATTTGCATAATGTTTCATAAATCATGTAGAATTTCCACATTGTTCTTTTATCAGGATAACACCTAAAAGATTAAGTCATGCTGGACCCTAATGCATTAACAAATGGGACTAGTGAAACAAAAAAAAAACCCCAAACCAAACATAAAACCCAAACTATTCTCTCAGAAGATAAATCTTACAAACCTGACTTCATGTAAATTAAATGGTCTCATATTCCTCTTAAACAGGTCTCAGAAAATTGCTAAAATATAACTAGCTAACTAGCCAAACATTAGGTTAACTACTAGGAAAGGTGACCTTTTATCATTAATACTGAAGATACTTGTCTAATCGTGACTGAATTGTAATGTTTATTACTACAGTAGACATTTTGTCCCGGGTTTCAGTAAACTACTTCTCCTAAGCCTCTCTGCTCCAAAGCCTCCTCAACAACTCAAAGTACAATCATATATACACAGCACTTTAGTTCAGTCGTGGCTGCAAACAAAACGAGCCCGAAACTCAATACTCATACAAATCTCTGAAGTGCCTTAAGAAATCCTTAGAAGAGAAGTAAGAGGACCTTCCTGCCAGCCATGGCAGCTCCTGTAGCTCCGCTTCCCTAGGAGAGGCCTGCAGAGGGGAGGAGAACATGTGGCACGCAGGCAGCCCGGTTAGTTCGCCTTCTAGGAGAGGAGGAAGGACTCATTCAAACTCCCGAGCAGCACCCGACAGGCTGAGCAGGGCACTAGCAGCGGGCAGACAGACCCGCGGCATACCCGACCCGCGGCGGAGGCAATCCCCGGCCTCGCGGACCCTACCACCTGGCGCAATTTTCGCCAGGCCCCGTCTGCCACTTTGCCTACCCCTCCTGCTCCCACCCGCCTCCGGCCCCCGCTCGCAGCTTCTCACCCGCTTTCCCTCTCTGGGGCCACCCTCACCTGGCATGCCCCGGCCGCCCCCTCAGGGAAGCGCTAGGCACCCCCTCCCCAGCTGCGGCCCGCCCGCTCCTCGCAAACGGGCCGCCGGGCCTTGTGAGGGGGCGTACGTGAGTGCGCGTGGAGCCGGTGAGAGCGACTGCCCCACGTCCGGCCCGGAGCGGCGGCCAGGCCGGGCCGGGCCGGGCCAGGGTAGTCTCCTCAACGGGCCGCGGAGGGGCCGGGGCTCCCACCCCCGTTCCTGACCGAGCCTCAAGGCCCCACAGACCTGCGACCTCCACCCCCTCGGAGGGCCCACGCCGCGGCCCGGGTCGGACCTTCGCTCAGCCGCATAGAGACCGTGCCGGACACCCGGCGGCGCCCGGCTGCGGCCCCGCCACTCACCCCGCTCGCGGCCCGCGTCGCCCCGCGCTCCTCAGCGCCTCGCCGCCATGTTAGAGCTGGTGCGGCATAGACTGCGTCAGTGGAAGAAAAGGGCGGGAGGGGGCAACCCCGGGGGCGGCGCAGCGGGCGGTAGGTGGGGGAGCGCGGAGCCGAGAGAAACGGCGCCCCGGCCCGGGAAAGGTGAGAAGGGTCGTCGGTCGCGGTACAGCTCTGCCCGGCAGTGGGGAGGCGGTGGGGGCCGCTGGGAAGCGGTCGAAGCGATTGGGGGAGGGGGCCTCCCGCCTCCTCCAGCTCGTCAGAGGCGCTCCGCCCCCTCCCGCCGCCCGGACTGACGGGGCGGCTGCCGCTTTGCCGCTGTTCACGGCTGCCGGCTTCGTCGCCTGAGGCGAGGCTGGACCTAGCGTGGGAAGGCACCGGGGGGCTGCATCGGGCACCGCGGGGGACCTGCCTTCGCGTTCCGTCTGCAGGTACACGACTGCTTCACGAGCAAACGTGTCGGGCTAGTATTGGCCTTCCCTGCCGGCGGGACGCTGACGGTGGCTCCTGAGTGAGGAGCCCGGAAAATGGCCAAGGTGTCGGTAAATGAAACCGTGCGAACGGTATTGGAACGGCTTAAGCTTACTTCACTAGTACCTGGCACACGTCTTTAGGGCTTGTAATTAACTAAAACGGGAATTTAGACCAACCCTATGCGAAAAAAGTTCCTGATAATCTTCTCCAATATGACTGTAATGCCAGAAATTATACATGCTGTTCTTCTAAAACACTACAGAACTATTAAAAATTAAATAGGGGCTATTTTATTAGTTTGAGTGGGTTCCATATTCATAATAATATGAGGTACACATTTGATCAACAACAGAAAAGAGTAAAAGTGCCAAATTTTTGGTAGATATAAAACAGCTAGTCAATTCAGTAAAAAGCTTATAATGGAAAGAGTCCTGGTTGTGGCTTTAAACAGTAATTTAGAACAATCTGAAATTGTTATCATTCTATCTAAATATCTTTGTTGTTATCAATGGTGGTGAGAAGAGGTCCAGAAAGATGACCTGGAGCTGTATGTACACAACATAAGCAATATAAATGTTGTAACTTGTGTTAGATTTGTGTTCCAGAATGCATACATTTTTAACTTTATTTTTGCAAAGCCAAAAAAAAAATATAGCATGTAAAATAGTGTTAACCCCTTTCAGTGAATCCTGACTCTTGAACTTCACCCTTTCTGAACTTAAGTTCATTTTTCTAGGCTTTTCTCCCTCCCCCTGCCCCACACTGTTATATAAATGTTAATTGTATATACCGCTTCAATAATTAAGATTACCTGGAACTTTTGGGTTTGGTGGGGTTTATTTCCTTTTGAAAGGTGTAACTATCTGGACTTGTGTACACAGCTCAGCTCATGGGAAATGCTCTGTCTTGGGGCATATGCACAGTAACTGGTGATGCAGAGATACGGAGAACTGAGGCTAAACCCTATGCTTGTTTGGAGTGAGTACTATCCATCTGTGGCTTGAATAAACGGTCTTGTAAAAAAGACTTTTCAGATTGTGTTCTGCGGGTGCATGGAGGTCTTAGCAGTTTTGCAGACAACTTGGATCCCTTTGTTTCCTTATTTAACCTAGCTGGCTGCCGGATTTGCCGCTCCAGTAGTGCTCGCTTAAGTCAGCACCAGCAGGCACCGCGCATCCCGCGCTCAAGCGCACACGCGAGGCCGAAAGTCGAGGCCATGCCTTTGCCGTGCCGGCGGCTGGACCGTGCCCGCCGACCGCCCCACAGGGCAGCTCCGCCCCGCCGCGCTCCTCCGCTGGGCGGGAGGAAAAGGCGGGCTGGGGCAAGGGCTGGGCAGCGCCGCCCTCCCGCCGAACTCTGGTGGCGGTTGCCGGCATGGGCCAGTGCCGTGACTCAGGACTTCTCCCACGGGGAAGAAGGCAGGCTGGATTGCGGCGGGGAGAGGTGGTTCCGGGGGGTCTGAGCCCAGAACTTCCTCCCGGTGAGAACGGTAGTGCCCTCTTCCCTCCAGGGAGTACGTGCTTCGTACAGCCACCGTTAGGTTCAAGGTGGCCGAGGGAGCGCCGGGCGGTCGCGGGAAACGAGCCTAAGGCTGCGGTTTGCCATCCGCGTGCGGGTGGGGAGCGGCGGGGTCGCGGCCTCCTCCTCCCCGTCCGCCTGGAGGCCTGTGTGGCAGCTCAACCCTTTCCCCCCCTCCAGCTGAAGCGCCTCTGGGCCAAAGTGTCCCCGTGGGAAAAAAGGGGGAGTAAGGTAGGCTTTCCGCCGGCGACCCGGCAGCAGCGCGGCACGGAGGCAGCCCCAGCGGTGCGGGGCGGAGGCAGTAGAGGAGGTAGGCCGCTCCCGGTACCCGTGTGACAGGGACTGCCCGCGGCGTGGCTCGCGGAAACTGAGGAGGCTCTGGCTGGCAGGTGGAGAACACCCTATACTGCACAAGAAGCTCTCTTAACACTCAAGTTGCTTAAATATTTAATCCTTTTAATACTCGGGGGATGGCTGGTGTTCACATTTTCTCCTTTGTGGAAGGCTTCCTGGCTCACTGTAGTTTGCAATACAGCCGTGAAAATGTTTATTGTGTTTTAACTGACGGATTATTTTTAAAATTTTATTGTCCTTTTATTGTATATTTGCATTATAGACAAAACACCTTAGAAATAGTTCTTTAAGTAGATAGAAATTTACATTTGTACACTTCAAAACATCTAGCTATGCTTATTGATCTCCTTTTTGTAAGTTATTAAAACTAATTACAACTTAAACTTGCATACAAGCTCGTGGTAAATCACTTGTATCTGCTAGATACCTTCCAGAAAGAAATACTTGGAAACTTCTTGCTGGCAGTTTTAAATAAGAGATCCTTGTTCCCGGTCACTAGGATAGGGAATGCAGTGTCCGTTGCAGCATGGGAAGGGGAATGAGTGTTACCTGGGTTTACAAGGAAATTATTTGAGTGTGAGTTTTGTTGTATTCTTTTCAGGTATCTACTTCATCCTGTCTTCTGGCAGCTTAGCTTGCCAGTACTGTGGGGAGCAAACATGAATTGATATTGTAATTTTTTTCCCCTTTAGTTGGATATATGAAGATAGAACAGTGTGCAAGGCAAACATGCTAATAAAAAGCCTTTGTTTAATGTAGTACAGTACATTAAATTTTAAAATCAAGTTTAAATATATGAATATTCTCTTAAAGGTGTTTATCTGACTCTTCGTTCTCTAAAACAGAATTAAGAAAAAAATGCTGTTCTTTTGCAGCTAGGACTCCAGACATGGTCACATGAAAAAGTTAAAAAATTGTGATGTACTTTAAAGTTAAGTCACTGGAGGGGAAATGTGGGGTTTTTTCTCTCTCATTAAATTAGATAGCTTGTGTAGTTCAATAATTCAGAAAACTCTATTGGGATTTCTGCTTAGAAGCTTTTGGTGGAACAATCAATTACTTCTGCTTTTGGTTATTGTCACTGTATGTGATTTGCTTCATATACATGGCAAAAATCCTTGGAGTAAAAAAATTGTCAAATGGTCTGGTAAATCTCGTTAATTTAGTATTTGAGATTTTGTGTAAGATTATTAGATTGTGTTTTAACAGTGGCTTGACTGACCTTTGGTTTTAGCTTATTTAATAAGCATTATAAAAAAAACTTATGCGAAGTTTCACCTAATTCTGAAAGTATATGGCTGCGTACTGCAAGGGAGATTACATGGAATGGGTAATATCACACAACTTTTCTCAGAAAGTGGAATAAATTCTTTGTAAAGACAACTATCATATGGAACAAATAGAAGCAATAAAAGCAATCTCTGAAAAGGGACTATAAAGCAAATCATTGTTATAAAAGATATGTAATACATATGTGAAAAACTTGCACCTTTTATTTTCATAGACTTTCATTTTGCATAGGGAAAAACATTTCATATTATAACATCATAAATTAAAATTACTTCATTTTAACTTTCCTTGTATCTGCCTGTGTCAGTCACAGTGTCAGTGTAGTACAACATGTCCTATGACTTTTTATTCTCTGAAGGTGATTGTATGGACATCAAAAGAAATTGAACTATAGAAGATTTTGTAGAATGGCTTCAGTACCTTTGACTGCTCAAATAAGTTCGGGTTCTTTTTCTTTCTCATTAGGCTTAGTGCATGCTGCTGCCATTGCCTTGATGATACCACATGGATGGAAACATGCCAACAGCTGAAGAGCATTTAGGTTTGCTGAATGTATGGTATGTTGACAATTTTTGTCGCTACTAATTCTATCTCCCAAAGCATGACTTCTAGACATCTCCATGATCTATGAGTTAAGGGATTTTGATGGGTCTTTTTCAAGTACCCCCAACATTTACTATGAGTGGTTTGTATTCATCAGCTTGGAAACAATTTTGTAGGTTGTAGAATACATTGTTGTTATTGCAGTGTACAAATTGGAGCATGTATTAAGAAAACACTTGTAGCTTCCACTGTAATTTGGGGAAGTAACTTGCTTTTCTTTAGCCCAGTGGATGATTTCAGCTGGTGTGTTGTGACTGATCAATATCTTGTTTTGCAAAGATGGTCAGCCTTTCTGACTAGAAGACGCATACCAAAATCTCCATGTGTTTGCAAGACACAGACCACATGTTAAAGAGAGCAGAGTGGAAAGGAAACTGAGAGAGCCTCATAGACAGGGTACAATAGATATCACCATGATATGGATACACATATAGAGACAGAGGAATCCAGTAATACTAGCTCAGGAGCTTTTGCCATCTTTACCAGCAATAATTGTGTCATGGTTTAACCCCTGCTGACAATTAAGTACCACACAGTCGCTTGCTCACACCCCAGTTGGGATGAGGGAGAGAATTGGAAGAGTAAAATTGAGAAAGCTTGTGTGTTGAGGTGAAGACAGTTTTAATAGGTAAAGCAAAAGGTGCACACACAAGCAAAGCAAAACCAGGAATTCATACACCACTTCCTGTGGGCAGGCAGGTATTCAGCCCTGTCTAGGAAAGCAGGGCTCCATCACGCATAACGGTGACTTGGGAAGGCAAATGCCATCATTCCAAATGTCCTCCTCTTCCTTTTTCCCCCAGCTTTACATACTGAGCATGACATCATACAGTATGGAATATACCATTGGCCAGTTTGGGTCAGCTGGTCCTGGCTGTGTCCCCTCCCAACTCCTTGTGCACCCCCCCAGTGTTACTCACTGGTGGAATGCTGCAAGAAGCAACAAAGGCCTTGACTCTTTGTAAGTGCTGCTCAGCAACACCAAAACATCTCTGTGTCATCAGCACTGTTTTCAGCACAAATCCAAAACAGCCCCATACTTGGTGCTATGAAGAAAATGAACTATCCCAAACAAATCCAGCACAAGTTGTATTTGCTCTCAGTTCTCAGACCCCAGTTTGGGATTATAGATGGCCTAGTGAGAGCAAGCCTCACTTCACTTAGTCATGCAGTGCTTGCACGTTAAAAAGTTCATCTTTGCCTTCTCAGTAGTAGCATGATAGCACATGTGACTTTCAAAAGCAGGTTTCTAAATTTGAAAACTTAGCAAATGGACTGACTTTTCTTAGTGCTTGGGAACACGTCTGTATTTGTGATTGGGACCTTCTCTGAGAAGAATCCGGGCTACAGATTCCATTTGAGCTTACCTTATTCACAACATTAAAAGGTACAGATGCTGATTTTTAGCTAGGACTTGTGACTGTACTTAACTTCTTTAATTCTATATCATTACAGGTACCTCAGAATTGAATTCTTAATACAGTGACCATACAGGATGAAGTAAAAATGATGTGGTTTTCAATTACTTGAGTTTGTTCTTTGTAAAAACACAGTTTACTGTGAAAAGTGAAAGAAGAGTCTTTCTGAACACTTTAAAGATAGCAGGTAGGCATAGCAATATGCTTTGTTTGAAGCAGGTTTGCTTGTCTACACTGAGACACTACCAAGCTCGGACTCTGAGTAGTGATCTGCTTTTGAGCCAGATAAAGAGCTGCACCCATGAAGATGAAGTGTTTGGCCTTGTTGGAAGGAACAAGGCCAGGCTTTCTGAAACACATGTGGGGATTGCATTGAACATGCTGTGGCAATTGCAAAAGAGGAGGCCGCTTCTCTCAAGGACTAGTGACTATGTAAGAAACCACTCCCAGTTTCTTACTCTTTGCATTTTAGCAGAAAACAAGGTGGAACACATGGAAGATGAGGCTGTAGTGGACACCCTATATAGTATTCTGAGGTAAGTCCGTTATCTTGAATTTCATGTCTGTATATTTTGTATTTGGCAATAAAAAGAGATGGAGTTTTGACTGCACAGCTATCCTGCAAGGAGGTTGGGTGACTGCAGTGCCCCAGCTTCCATACTCTTGACTATGTGACACAGACAGCTTAATGTCCCGTGCCTCACTTTTTGAGATCCAGGCAGAACTGATGTGTTTTACACTCCCAGTAAATGGAGTTACCATTATTAATGCAGAAATGTTTATAATCTGTTTGAATGGAGTGATAGAAAAGTAAAACATGATAAATAATGAAAGGACGTATGTCTTATTTCTTTATAACTTCTGAGACAAATTTCAAACTATTACGTCTTTCTTCTGAAGGCTTAATGTTGAAGACCATGATTCTCTAGCAGAAGTGCTTGTTGCAGAAGCATGGAAAAGATTAGAAAGGCAAGTACTGTGCTACTGTACTTTGTGAAAGGCTTAAGTTGCAGGCATGGTCTGCTTCATGTAAGGCATGAGTTTTCAAATAGTATTTATGAGCTTTTAAACGTTGTATGAATGTTTTAAGTTATGACTGTATTTTTGAAGGTTTTGGAAATTACTTCCGTACATATGGAAGCTTTGATGGACTTTGATATGCATACTGGAGAGATGCAGATACTGCAGTAACAGGGACTGACACTTAAGATTTTGAAATATACTGTCTGTGTAGGTTTATGTGTTTGAAGTAAATTGCAGGCTTACTATTTAAAGTTTTATCTTGGAGCTTGCTATCCAACTCTTATAGTTGTTAGATGAATATACTCATCTCAATTTTAGTAAAAACATTTTGTATTAAAACATCAACATTTTCCCGTTCTGCATCCTTTGTTCTTTTCATTGGGTTTTCATTATTTTTATATTTTAATTTTCATTTTTTAATCTCAGGTTAATGTCAGAAGCTAGTGTCAGTCTTGGCACCAGCATCACAGAATTGCCTCTCCCAGCTTAACACCTGGGGCATCTTGACAATTAGATAAATTCAGTGTAGCTTGAACACAAAATGACATTCAGGTAATAAATTGCTTGCATACATTTCAGCTATTTCACATCCTTGCTTGAGAACATAATCTTCATAGATTGCTTTTTTTTACACTGACCTGGTTAAACGCAGAACTTCTGATGTTTTAGAGCTTTGTATGCACAATATGCTTTAATATAAAATACCTAGGTGTTTTGGCTAAGTTCTTTGTATCACTACAGGTGACCAAATACAAAATGCTTAGATATTTTGTTTCCTTATTTTGTAATTTGAATACAACCTTGTCTTTTACATAATTCTTGAAGTAGATTTTTTTCTTTCATTTTTCACTAGAATAAAAGGTAAATATTCTGTCTGTCTGGTGTCTTGACAGGCTTAGTCTGCCAGCTCTGTCTAAATTTGCACTCTGTTTACACAAGCAATGCAGATATTTCAGTCCCGTAACTGGCAAAGTAGCTCATATTGTGGACATGAAACTGGATTCTATACAAGACATAAGGTAAGTGTCAGAATGAAGTTGAGTAGCAGAAGCAGTGTGTTACAATTACTGGGCTGCCTTTGTTGAATGTCTTCCCTTTTTCCCACCTGGGAGTTGCTTTTCTTCAGTTTGGGGTTTGTGGGAAAGAGGTGGTTTGTAGTAGTGCGTGGGTTATCACGGACAGGTTTGCTTAGGTCAATTTTAGGCATTTACCCAATGACGTTGCAAAGAATTTCTTTATAATCAATTTAAATATTTAATTAAAACTAAAGTTCTATTTACAGTGGAAAACCTGAAGATACTGCTTTATCATGATTCTAAATTTTACATGGGCTTTTTTTGAGAATTTAGAGGCTGTTGACTCACCAGATGTTTTTCTTTGAGATTTGATAGTTTCTCTACTATGACTTGGATCAAGTTTACTATTGTGAATAGCAATAAGGAGTCTTAAAGTAACACTCTTTTCATTTTTTTGATTTATCTACAGAACTTTTTTTTTCTTTGTCAAGTTAAAACTATTCAATTCTCTTACTAGCATGCCTAGTGCATTGCCCTGGTAATAAAATTAATTAAAACTTGGTCCTTGTCAAAGAAGGGCAGTGCTGCTTTTTTTTGCCTCTGTTCCTGCAGGGTCATTACAGCAAAGGCTGCTCTTCCTTTTTTTTTTTTTTTTTAAATTTGTTTTTTATTTTTTTTAAGCACCAGCAGTCCCAACACTTACTTTGCAAATGTGAGGAGCCTGCTTTGGTACTCATTGAATCGGNNNTTTTTGAACGGGCTTTTTTTTTTTTTTTTTTTTTTTTTTTACAGAACTGACTCTCCATGTGGTTGTAAGTTTTATTCCCTTAGGAAGGGATTCTTTCTTCAGGAGTGACAATGACTCTTCTACTCATTCTGCCACTTGAGAGTTGTTTGGATTTCTCTAGTTTCCATTGAACATTAAAGAGCTTTTTGTAAGTCTGAACCAGGCAAGTCAAGGTCTTGCCTTAGGCAACTGGTTTCATACATTCAACTTCGTAAGGGATGGTTGAAAAATCCCAATAATTTCATAAATTCACTGAAAGCACAATTTTTACTTTAGTAGGAGAAATAGCTTTTGTTCATTTTCTTTTCTGCATAAAAAGGAATTTCGAAATCTAATGCAGAAGTCAGCAACAATTGAGACCGCACCTTGAGTGCTGTGTCCAGTTCTGGGCTCCTCACCATAAGAAGGACATTGAGGTCCTCGAGCCAGTCCAGAGAAGGGCTGGTGAAGAGGCTGGAGGGCAAATCATATGAGGAGCAGCTGAGGGAGCTGGGTTTGTTTAGCCTGGAGGAGGCTGAGGGGAGACCTTATCACCGCCTACAACTACCTGAAGGGAGGTTGTGGAGAGATGGGTGATGGTCTCTTCAGCCAGGTGATAGAACAAGGGGAAATGGCACGAAGCTGTGCCAGGGCAGGTTTAGATTGGACATTAGAAAAAAAATTTTTACTGAAAGAGTTGTGGGGGCCTGGAACAGGCTGCCCAGGGAGGGGGCATTTAAAAATGCCTGGATATGTTTTAAAAAAGGGTAGATGAGGTACTTAAGGATATGGTTTAGCATAGGACAGGAAGAGTTGGACTTGGTGATCTTAAAGGTCTTTTCCAACCTTGTGATTCCTGACTAATGTTGCATCGTTCATTTAAGATATCTAAAATCTATTACTTAACAAGTTCAATGTGTAAGTGTAAAATATTTTGTATTTTTTAGGATCTTGTCAGTTTTGATGATCAGCATATCTGGTGTTATCTCAGGGAGTTTTCGAGATCGACTCCTACACAAGGCTGAGCAGCTCTTGGGAGAGAAAGATGAAGTCCGCTTCAACTATGCCAAAAGAATACTACAGTTTCTTCAAAATGTTAACCTGAGACATCATCCTTTGTTAGAAAAATGCAACGAGATTTTCCTTAAAAGTGCCTCCAATCTTGATATACACAGTATTAGCCTTATTTTTGGGCTGTACGAGCAGCTGGGGTTTGACAATGCTGAATTCCGCTTGGTTGCTAAACAGTTGCTGTCTGAAACTATGGATGATTATTCTGATCCTGAAACATTTGCAAAATTATTTTTTACTCTTGGGCCTATGGTAGGATCCAAGGAAAGAGACAGGTAAGTTTATTAAGAATTTTATTTTATTTACGGCCTTTACAGAGGCTTGCACAGAAATTAAACATGTACTGGTGTGTGGAGGAATTTCTGAGTCAACCTGTGAGCTGAGCATTAGGTCTCCTACTTGTAACTTTGTAGCAATGTGTTATTTTGTTATGGCAACACTGTGATAGCATTTTGTCTTAGATCAGTTACATAGAAAGCTGGATCCAGTAACCTAGGGGTATGTGAATCCTGTTAGTCAAGGCCATCTTGTATCTGTCTCTTAGTCTACAGCCTTCCTTTCAGAGTCCATAGTAGTAGATAACTTTCTCTCTCCTGAGTAATGTATGCAGTAGTATGTATCGCTTTTTCCTTTTAAAGTCTGACAGTAGCTGAAACAGTCTGAAAACTTGTCCTGTCTGTTTGCTGTACATCCTATTTTATATGAAAGGTCATCATCAGGGAACACTTTGGCATTCTTTTGGCAATTAGACCACCGAATTGAGTGGCAGATTTTCCTCTGCCAGTTTTTCTTGTGCTACGAAATCCTATTTGGGGGTGGTATTAGTCATGGGTCTCTCAAAGTTTGCGGTTTTAGACAGATTTTGCTGTATTAATTACAATTAGTCATATTTTCAGACTTTTCTTCATGAACATTTGCCTCTATTCAGAGATCTGGATATACTGCAAGCCTGTGTTGGTTTTGCTATAGCTGACTTAGTTCCAAAAGCTTGCCCTAGATTTTTTAAAAATTTTTTTTATTTTGATAAAAATCAGTGCGAGGCAGGAAAAGATCACTGGCATTATTTGCCTCCGAACTAATTCAACTCATGTTTGATTCTGTTACTTGTAGCTTGCTGATTGATGGTGAACTGCTCAGTATCTTGGAGTTCCTTCTCAAGTTCTTGTGCATGTTCAGAATTGCTGGACTTGCTGGTTTCCAGCATCAGAGCAATATGCACTGTTCTAACACTCACATCTATCTGTGCCCTATAGAGCAACTCGTTAGAAGAAGGGTCCACAGAAACAAGTATTCTCATTTGGGAAGATTTGTTTTCCTGTATTTCCTGAAGTAGTCTATTTATTCATTCCCTCCTAGACAAAGAAAATAGCTGCAATCTTTGCTGGAGATTTTCAGCTGGCTTTCTTTGGAATTTTTTTTTCTTTCTAGGTTGTTGGTAACTGCAGAGCACATGGCAGAAGAATTTAGCAGCCAGCAAGTATTGGTAATACTGAAGACAATGCAGAAAATGAAGTGCAGAAATGCTCATCTACTCAAAAAGTAATAGTTTTTATACTATTAAGACATTGTGCACTGTAGGTAAACTATATACAGTAAGGAAAACTGTATAATACACAGTAAATTGGGAGTGGAAAGTGTGTCAGTTGCACACAAATGCATATACACTATATCTGGTTAGCTGTTACAGATTTTAGAATATCACAGCTTGACCCAGAATTAATTGAATAGATGGACATTTCAACCCTACCAAATTAAAGTAATATAATATTTGGCTTATTTAAAAATATGTGTTCCTACTTGAGTAAACTAAGCCCCTAACAGTTCCTGTAAACTGGTGAGATAAAAATGAGAATATACTAAATTGGACAAAATGTGTCCTATGCAGGAGATCTTGTAACTGATACAAATTGTTTCCTCAGAAGTTACTGTGCTCTGCTTTGAACTATTAAGTCTTGTGTCTTTAAGAACATAGGCTAGATTTTCTGCAGTTGCAAAGTGAACATTTTTTATAGGGAGAGGTAATTTTTTTTCATACAATAAAGGGTAAAGCAATTGCGATTTTGGGCACAGAAGATGTAGCATCAGGCATGTTACAGATGCAGCAGTTAAATGCAGGTTGTGAGCAGTAACTGTGAATTTAAGGTAGCTGTATGAACCAAGTAGATCCTTGGAAGAAAAAGGAAAAGCAGTACTATGGAGCAGAGTGGTATTGAGGGGAAGAGCAGGTGAATTCATGCTTTTTCTCCTTGAATCTCACTGCCTAAAGAAGGTCCTAAGGTATTATCTTTTCCTACAAACTATCTCCCTCTTGCAGCTTTAGACCAACAAAGCTATTAGCAATCCCTATTATATGGTGCTGAAGTTGCTGATGCTGTTCTAGTTGTTCCCATTCTTGGTCCACTCTAAATTTGACTGTAAAATCTGCAATAGAAATTATTAGAGGGCTTTAATTTTGCTATCCACTGAGTGGAGAAAGGCAGCTGTGTCTTAGTGAAACACCATCAGAACTGGGGTGGGGAGGACTGCAGCGCTGTGCAACCTTCCATCTAGGTACTGTGCACCACGGGACACCCTTTTTTCATGTGGGATGTTGTGTTTTGCAATATATTCTGATTTGGCATAATACCTTGTCATCTTTTTCTCTTTGTATTCAGAATGGCTGCTGTTCTGCACAAACACTTGGACAGCTATCGTGTGTTACAGCTGGTAAAGTTAGTGCAGTACTTGGTGCTGCTGCGTTGCCGCGATCTGGAGCTGTTTGCCAAACTAAAAATGTTACTAATTGGGTAAGTGTATATTCTTGGAAATGTAGCTATTTAAGTATTAAACTGTTGTCTACTTAATATTTTAAATAACAAGCTAAGATAGTAAATTGTTGTGTTTCCATAAAATATGAAGAAGTAGCAGACTCTTCCAAGTGTTTGATTCTGTTAAACCTGTAAATCAGAGGAAGTGGATATTGTCTTGACTGTAGGCCCAGTGGTATCTGCTAATAGATATGATATCTTTTAAAAATAGGGAGGTTTGCCTCTCCTCTCTTGGTTGTTGCAATATAATGACATTGAAAGGAAATTTTGATTGCTACTTTATAGGAAGGGTAGATATTATATTAGCGTCATCTTTGATGTTTGGAGGAACAATGGAAAAGATACAGTAAGAATGCTGTGGTTGGGACAAGTGCAAATGTGAAGCAGAAGTGCTCTTGTTTTGATTGGAGAACAGTCTTGTTAGTTCTCAGGCTTGTAGAGTTGCAACATAGGAGAGCTTTGCCACTGTTCCATCCGTTGCTCAGCCTCTATAGGAATGCAGTGCCCTGTCTGTATGTGGGTTTTTTTGTGGATGATGCTTTCATGTTTCTCAGGCATTTCAGAACCTGGTGCTCCCCAGGACAGAAATGTCACAAATTATCCAGGTGCAGAAACCCACAGACTCTGTTACATGGGTGAACTGTCTGCCCTTACTTCAAAGACTTTGGTCTTTATCAGTAACACTTGAAGTCTCACCATCAGACTGAGATGCTTCCTGTCATCTTTCCTTCAATTTTGAATAAATTAGAAAGAAGTTATTAATTTCAATGAAAAAATACAGTAGTCACAAACTGCAGATTTCTACCATGTCATTAATATTGCACTTATTTTACATTTGATGTGTAGCTTATGAATTTTAAAATAGAATTTTCATGCATGTAATTTTTTTTAAACACTTGCACTTGGTATTTATGGTCTGTTTTTATTTCTCTCTCAGGTTTTTAAAACGAAGTGTCATACCTGCTGATACTGCTGCAATCATTCGTGTTCTGGCCATGCTTCCTTCCTTCCAAGCAGAGGAGATCATTATAAACAAAGCAGCAGCAGTTCTGCCTCAGTGCAGGCTCCATCATTTGAATTCCATTGCTACAGCTCTTGTCAAATGGAATCACTATGACCAGTTGCACTGGCAGAACAGTTCTGACCTATGTGTAAAGCTTCTGCAAAAGCTAAATAACCATGGATTCCAGAGGCTTCAGCAAGCCAACAACTTAAATCTTCTCTTGGAAGAACTTGCATATGTGAATGGAGAGTGGTTTGAAGAAGTCCTCAGTGAGGAAACTATGGCCGCATGTCAGCGTTTGATAGACCAAATAACATGGGCAAATGTGTTACAGATGTCATTTTTCCTCATAAAAACAAGCCACCGCTGTCCTGCATTACTTGACAGAATAGCTTCTGTGACTGTTGAAAATATAGATAAGGTACTGCAGTTTTTCCTTCTATCTACTGTGTAGCTGATTCAGTAAGGAAGGGACAGGTTGGTACTTAACGTGTTTCAGAGCACAATCCACTCAGCTTCTCTAAGAGTTTTCTTCATTGTACCTGAGCTGGAGCTCATCTTTTTCTGTGTTCACTCAAAGCTGGTTTTTCTGCCATGTGAAGAACATTATTTTGCACACGTTTCTCTTTAATTTTACTTACTTCATTGCTTGTTCAGTCAGTGTTATATCAACCATAATCCTTTGCATTCAGCTTTACATTTGACCATCTTAAATAATAATTTTTTACCCTCTTTACAGATATTGACATCAAACAGTGTGTATTTTTACATTACTCATCCTTGTGGGGATTTCGCCAATAGCCTGTCTTCTTGGTCAAAATTACTGTGGTTTTTTGCTATCTTTTTTCCCTTCTGATTTTGTTATTTTTATAGGTCTTACATTTTATTCTGTGACAGTTAAGTTTCTTTAAGAACATTTGGTGGCAAAGCTTTTTAAAAGCTTCCTAAAGTCTTAAGTATACAGAAACACTTGGACCATCTATATGAAACAGATTTTAAGTTTTAGCCATAGTTGAAGTTTTGCTGATTTCTGCATTTTATTGGTTTAAATATTTTTCTTCAGAAAAATTGATTCCCCCCAAAAATTTAGAAAATATCTCATCTGGTCTTAAGTCTCCCAATTCTGAATTAATTATAATCCACTTTTTATTGTAAAGCAGGGACTTAATTTAGGATTTTTAGTCTTTTTTTTTCTTTCTCCCCCAGATCCAGCCCTTTGAAATCTATTTTATTCTTTTTCTTTTCTCTGCTCTGAATTATGACCCTCCTGCCAGTGAAGCATTCTTTGAGAGCTGTATCCAACACCTTACTTCTAACTTGGGTAAGTGTGTTAGACAAAGATATTCTGACACCAAATAACTGAGTAGCATTGGAAAGTATTATTTGTACTGAATAAAAATGAGAATAGAACGGCAAATTTTAAGCAAGGAAAAAGTATGTCTGTTACTACATACTCTGCCTCCTGGGCTTAGACCATGACAAAGATTCAATGTATGCTTCTGTTGGGCTTTCTAGCTTCACTTCACTCTTTAAAATTTCTGTTGATAAAGGACTAGCAAGATATCTTGAGCATAGTTAAAAAACAAATGAAAATTCTGATTAATTCACTGTGCTGTTGTTGGGTAGAATTGTTGTGACATTCTCCAAGGAATTGTCATTTGGGGACAGGATACATTTTGTTCTTCGTCACAAAGAAGTGGCTAAGTTCTAGAGGAAACATGTAAAGATTTTTTTTTCTCATTATTTCTTTTAATTGATGATACAGCCTCACAGAACTGTGACAATTTTCTCTCTACTGAAATATTGTGGAGTTAACCTTTTTTTAAGAGTAACTAGCTTCCTTCTGCAAAGATCTGGCCTAAGTTACCTTACATCTTGATGCAGTTAGCAGAGATAGTCCTTGATCTATTTGTGCGTTCATTTAGTACTTTGAGAAACTTGGATGATCTGGAAGGCCAGGAGTAGGGCATTACAAATTCTTTCAATTTTGTTATGTGTTAACAAGGGTTTTTTGTTTGGTTTTTAAAGGTTGTTTTCAAACTCACCACTTGGTGCTGCTTGGTTATGTTTTGGCAGTGGCTGGGTATTTTCCTCCAGCTCTGATAACGAGGATATTTAACATTTCTTTCCTAAGCAAATTGGATGCTGAACTTGAAGGTAAATATTTAGTGCTCTGATGACTTTGATTATATAGCATTTGGCATGAAATAGAATTGTGGTCTTATATATGATTTGACAAGTAGAATTACTCTTTAAATGATTCTGTTTTCTGGTAAGATCCCTCTATATAATCCAGATTTGAGTGCTAAAAGGGGAGGAACAAGCAATTAATTGTGCTTAATTTTAAAAGTATGGACTTGTATTGGAGATGAGAGAAGCTTGTTCAAAACAAATGTCATAGTCAACTTCTTGTGCTCAGTATTTAATGAGTCTTTGATTTGATTTGGAATAAATTAACTGGAGTGTGGCATTTAGTAAAAAAACCTCAAGAAATAATGTAGATTCCTGTCTGCAAAAAATGAGTCCCATCAGTCTCTTCTCTCTAAATAGGAGACTGTTTGACTGTTGCCTTCCTCTCTACTGTTCGCTATCAATGTACGGTTGCTATTTGTCCTTCAACCACTTTACTAAAAGATAAATGATAGATGAGACTTTAAATTGCTGCTTTCTTCTGTGTTGATTTTATTCTCAATAATGAGCAAAACTGTTACATTTTTTTTTCTCCAGGGATGAGAACCTTTCTAAGATTGTGCAGCATGAGTTTTATAAATGCCATAGTCTACAGATATTTGCATCTCTAGTAAAAAAATTCAGAGGTAGCCCCTTCATTCAGTGTGTTGGATTTTTCACATAGGAGTTCACACCTTTTTATTTTGTTTACCTCAGCCCTGCCTGATGCTGTAAAACAGAGGGTCCGCTCACGCCTCATGAAATTGAACAGAGCAGTCTGTCTGGAATGCCCAGAGTTTCACATCCCTTGGTTCCATGAGCGCTACTGCCAACGTGTCATTTGTAACAGTAAGTAATTTAGGAGAGGAAAAGCTGCCCTTGTAGAAATAGTCTATTTTCAGCAGTCTGTCAGATGCTTCTTTTAAAACTGTCATGTTGACACTAGCGCACAATAGCAGCTCAGAAATGTGCACCCCACTATTTGCTGATGATGTGGTCTTGAAAAGTGCAACAGATAGCAAAGCAATTTACCTGGTAAGAATACAGAAGGGATATTTCTACAAAAGAAATACAATTTAAATACACAGAAACAATGTATATGGCAAGGAGGCTGGAAAAGCAGGAAGAGGATCATTTGTATTGTCTACTGGAGGAGATGGGTCACTTTGATCCCTGTTTCACTTGTAAGACTGAATATGTGTCTTAAATTTTTCAAGGTGAACATTTTTGCTGCCTCCTTTCAAAATCACGGTTGTCATACTCCTTTGAAGAATCAAAATCCATCAAGAATGAGAGATGAAGTGGGCTAGTAATGTGTAACAGCTGAGATCTTTCAGAATAGTGAGCAGTTCAGAAAATCCAGTTGATGCAAACTGAGTATCTTCTCCACCAGTTCTCATGGGGAAGATCTGCTTTGCTATCCATTGAACTCAGCTGCTGTGTCTCTGGGAGTGGAGCAAGTTATTAATCTGCAAGAGACAGAGAAGTGACAGATAGTGGTGTGTATACGTAATTGATGCAAAATAAGTGAATGCTTATTTAACCGTCGAAGCACGATTAAAGGCAAATAAAATCCAACAGGTGAAACCTGAACTGAAGTGTGGGTAGTGTGTGAATGGGAAAAATCCTGAGATGGAAAGTCTGGGTTTGAAATTCATGCTTAATGGGCACCTGCCACTTTCCATCCAAAAGATGATCAGATGGTCTCTGAATGGTGGAATAACACCAGGGATCTGTGGAAAAGCTTTTAAATTCCGTAGGCTGGCTGTCAAAATGCAGTGTCACTCAGTGCTGTTTTCGAAACTTTGGCTGTGAAATTTTTGATATATGAATTCTTTATTTTGTCTTTGTAGGCAGTAGCCAAATAAATCCATTGCGACAGCATGTCCACAGAATGCTGACAGAGATCTTAGGAGGGAGCCATTACACAAGAATATCGGTTCTCACTCCGTATTACTATGAAATAGGTGAGAAGTTAATCCTTTGAGGTTTGTTATGGAGACCTCTACTATCACTGTTATTGCCAAGATTAAGAAGCCCCATGGCATATGACCACAAGAGATTGCAAAGAGGAATCGCTGTGCGAAATACACTCTTTAAAGTTCTGCATAATATAAATAACATTTGGTATCTCTAATGACAGTTATCGCTAAGTTTTTTTCTAGAAGTAAACACTGTACAGAGCAAATCTTTACACCTTTTTTTTGTCAGTAAACAGGTTTGTTGTATTTTTTCACAGATTTTGAGTGCATTCTGGATGAAAATAAAAAGCCTCTTCCCTATGTGGCTCAGAATATACCTTTGAATGATGTGGAGGGAATACACTTGAAACATGATAAGAAGGATGAAGGGAAAAAGGCTCTGCCACCAGGAGCTGAGAGGTTAGCATGTTAAATTCTTGCACATTAGCTCTTCCAAGTTTGACCAGGTTTTTGATGTTTTTGTCTTAAATGGTTGTTGCAACCCCTAGGCTATTTATTCTTCTGTTCCTTTTTCCAAAGTCTTACGAGGTTTAGCCTTTCTCAACGTGGTGGGCTGACCTCAGCTGGCAACTAAGCTCCTACTCAGTCACTTGCTCATTCCCCTGCAGTGTGATGGGGGCGAGAATCTAAAGGGCAAAAGTAAGGAAAAAAGCCTCCTGAGTTGCAGTTAAGACAGTTTAATAAGGGAAGAGAAGAAAAGAAGCTGGGGGTGAGGGGGAGGAAAAAGAAAACAATTTATGCAAATATAGTCACTCACCACCAGCAGACCTGATGGCAGAGCAATGACTGGTTTGGAAAACCTCCATTTTATTGCTGAGCATGATGTTCTATGGTGTGAAGTATTGCTTTGGTCTGTTGAGGTTCCAGCTGTGTCCCCTCCCAGCCTCTTGACAATGCCAGCCTAGACATTGTGGGTGCAGAGTGAGAAACAGAGAAGGCCTTGGTGCTGTGCCGGCACTCCTCAGCAAACAGCCAAAATATTGGTGTGTTACCAATGCTGTTTTGGTCACAGATCCAAAACATAGCACCATACCGGCTGCTGTGGAGACAAGGAACTCATGCCAGCCAGACCCAGTACCCTAGGGCAGACAGGGCATTCTTGAAATGTGTTCCATGAGATTGGAATACTGTTTTCCTCCCACCTCTTCAAATGCAAGCCTTGAAGATGCTGGTTACCTGTTTTTTCCACTTGAACCAAAAGAGATGCTGGGGAAATATGCTTTCTCTAAATCATGTGAAGTTTGAGTGTCTATAGATAAATACACCGAAGTTTTGTCTAGTTTCAGGGAGTTGTTTATTCTTTTTCAGTCAATTGTCAGGCTTATCCAGTAATAGTCTTGCTGTAGCTATCAGTACTGAACTAGAAATACCACTTCTTACTATTCCATTAGAGCCTGAAAGTAAATGCACATTTCTGTTGTTTTCAGAATTGCTTTGGAATGTCTTGATTCAAAAGCTTTTAGCAAAAATCTACGTCACCTGAAAGGAGAATATGCAGTGAAAAAACGACACCTGGAAATGCTGGGGTACCGAGTCGTTCAGGTAAGCACTCAGCAATGTATTATGTCCTTTCTGAGTTAGATCGATAGTGCAGGCTGATGCATTTTCCTTGTCAGGTTTAAAGATAGTTTAATAGCTAAAAAGCACCTACTGGATAGCAGTTTTTGTATTTAGGAGGGCAGTACCAAGCTGTTCTCAAGATGGTATAAGGACCTTCTCTGAAAGTGGCTGCAGCAAAACTGAAATCAAAGGGTCTCAGTCTTACCTTGCTGTGGGCAAACTAGCAATCTTGACATTGCCTGAGTAAAGGAGAAAAAGTGAAATGAGAGTTTAAGTTCAGTGCACCACAGATTTCTACACTAGAAAAAGATTGAACGTGCCCTCAAGTAATAGACAGTTACAGCAGCTGCAAGCTGGAATATGGATGCTGTATGCTGCAGTGGTAGTGCTGGGACAGGTAGGAATAGCAGCCAGAGATCATTCACTGCCACCAGCATAGAAACATTTGGGTAATGGAGGCTCATGAATGCAGATTCTCCTGTATATAGACTTACTCACCTACCTTCGTTGTAGCCAGAATCCCTCTAAGCTTAAGCTTGGATGGTTTAGGTTTTCTTTAACAGGGTAAATGTCCTTTCTTGTATTGCCCTGACAGTAAATGTTATGCTACTGATACACCGTTCCAGTTTGATACATTAACATTACAAACTGTAGTGACCTGGGATTTTTCTCTGTTTGGGTTTCAAAAGGTGGGAGGTGGTGTAATGGAGCTGTCATAGCCTGTATTGTGTGGGCATCTGCTTTGCAGCCCCACAACTCTGATGCTTTTGGAAGCCAACTGTAATTCCATGAAGAAGAATCTCACATTGACAAATGAATCTTTTCAATACTAGAATGAGCCTAGCTTTTAGAAGGACACAGGTGATAACGTATCTTCAAGTGGAGAATAGCTATCAGAGCACCTTTTCTTTGCTGCAAGATCGTATGTGAATTATACCAGACAAGGTTAACACTCGCTTTGTATGATTCTGTTCTGCAGATTCCTCACTTTGAATGGAATTCTATGGTTCTGTCAACAAAGGGTGAACAGATAAACTATCTGAGAAAGCATCTGTATGGAACACAGTGATGTCAGTCATGTAGTCAGAAGTATTTTTTATACAAACACTTCATGTACCATTAAACTTCTTGTAATCCTGGAATATTCGCTTTCAAAAAAATCTCTTTATCGGTGAGTCAGTGGGGCCAAGGTTTGTCATGGGGCATCAGGTGTCAAGAGATTTAATCTTCCATTGTTAGGGATTGCAAAAGGCAGGTCATGAAGATGTGATAAGGATGCTTGAAATCTCCCAATATGGGAGCTATTCTTTAAGTATCTTGGTTAGTGACAGTTTTGCTGTAAAATTACATTATCATCTAAATAAAGCAGAGGCGTAGCCAGATACCAAAGCATCCAAAGAAAAACTTGGAAATACTCTTGCCTGTGAGAGAGGAGGCAGCAGATCTACTGGAAACTACGTCTGTCCTCCAACATGTGACAGAATGAGCAATAGGGATCAAACAGTATCTGTGCTGTGAAATCAAAAAACTGAAATGCAGATTTACTAAGAATAGGACTGCTATTGCAGCCGTTCTGTTTCCATCTTCCCCAACAGAGGAACTGTGGGTGACTCTGTCAGGGGAGGGTGTTGTGCACTGAGGAACCTCCAGCTGCTTCTCCTCCCCCTGTGATGTGACCTGTGCAGAATTATGGCTTGAGCCTTCTGGAATGCTTTCGCATACCTAAAAGGTAGATTAGTTCTAGGGGTCTGGCAGCCCCCAGGCCCTTGAAACACCCATGCTCCAGTTAAATGCAACTTGGAAGGCATACCTGAGAGATTTATACAGGAAGAGGAGAAAATAATGTCTGTGAGGTGTCAGATGTAGGCACTTATACTAGCAACTGGATAATTAATGACATATGTTATGATGGCATTATGCATTGGATTAGCCCTTGCTAGTAGGAATAAAACAGAATTTTATTCTAACCTGCCTGTTCTGTAAATAAAACAGTGTACAAAAGAGCAAAATTAGACTGAAAATTGAAACCAAGAACCAAGACGTAGAAAAGTCTTCCAAGTTACAGCTACCTTGGTCACTGGTGGTGGAAAACATTGCTTGATCATTTATCATGTTTCAAAACCATCTGCCAGTTAACCAGGCTTCCTGTGATCACGATCAGCCAGAGTTTGTGCCAGCAGGCACAGGATAGTGAGATGTAGAAGGAGAAAGTGGAGTAGCCAGGAGGCTGTTCACTGTAGAACAGTAACTGTCAAGTGGTCGTACTGCTGCAAATGGGCCCATTTTCAGAGGCAGCCATGTTGTAGCTACAGCGGCTATTACTTCCTGATGACTGTTAACTGTGCTCATCTCTTCCCTGCACACAGTGTGTGAATGTTTTCTTGCCTTTGTAGTAGAAGCAATAGACATTCTGTCTAGAGGTAAGCAACTGCATTCCTGAATTGACTGTTACGTACCTGGCTGTCACCTTCTACTCAGTAGTAGAAAATATTGGTATTGACTGAATACAAATCAGAACAGTAACAAGAAGCCAGGAAAAAGTAACATCTCTCTAAGCTGCAAGGTGCTATTTTCCTGAGCCAAGCCTCGTGTTTGGGGAGTGACTGAAGAAAGATGGTTGTCTACTTATGGTATCAAATGGACAAGGGCTACAAGATGTACAAGACAAGTGCTTTGAGGAAATGTCATTGGAGGCACAGCGCACAGAAAGACTATATATCTGCACTGTATTTTGTACACAATGCAGACAATCATACATATAGGTTAGGATCTCAGAAGTAGGGCTACAAGTCAGAGGGCTCCTGCATGATGCTGCTGCTTCTACACTTTGGAGTGTAAGAAAGGTGACAGTGGCCATAGCTGACATGGTCAGTCACGGATAGTCATGGCTTTGAGTGGAACCCTGCTTTATGGGCATCCAGCAATCACTTTGTGCCAAGCCAGGCATCTTCAAGTTCTGTATGGATGATCTGATGAGTATTCACAAGAGCAAGAAGATTAAAACTTGCTATGAGTGGATTCAGAAAGGGCATCTAAGAAAAGCAAAGTATAAGAGTATTTCAGTAAAGTGTGTTGCTTTTGATCCTTTGCAGTTGTTCTTTCTAAATTAAACCAGCAAGTGTTAGAGCAGATGGGCTAGTGTAAACCAGTGATCTAAGTGGAACCAACGAAAAGATGCTAAGAACAGCTGAAGATTTTGGTACTATGGGTAAACAGAAAAGGTGTCCCATAAAGGAACTACTAGTGTACAGCAACACAAGCTACAATAGCTCTGCCTTGGCCATGTGTTTACTTCTGTCTCCTAGGAAGGTGATGCAAGGGGTTGGGGTAGTTGGAATTGCTGTTCACTTTGCTGTGGTGGGCTGCTTTTCCAGTTTCCCTGCTACATCAGTTGTAATTAGATTTAGATTTACGTCATCCTGTAGATGTATGACACCTTTATTCAGTGGAGAAATCCTTTGAAGAGATCCTCTCCTCTCAGAAGACTGAGTGCTCTGTTTTGAGCAAAGGCTCAAAGTTAAAAAATCTGTGTCCTGCCAATATAATGCTAATGATGAGCTAATCACAGAGACACCATTAAGTGATACTTTTATAGTTTTAAAAACAAAGTTTAATTGTTAAATGTTTCAACATCAAAATGCATCAATTCTTTATTACATGGAAAAGTCCTCTCAGCCGCAGGTAATGCTGTTGATCAGTTCTAGGACTTTTTCATGAATGCTTGTTAATGGCTTCAGATCTCTGAGAAAAAACTTCCATTAAATATTTGCTTTGGAAATAAATATAAAAGCATAAAAAAGTGGAAAAACCTTATTACCAGAAGCCTAAACGTGGCAGGTGAGACAGCAGCGCTCTTAACCTTCTGGAGTTCTCTCCTCACTTCTGGCTACTAGTATAGCTTTGGCTGAGGTTGGCATTTCTTAGGCCACATAGTATTAGGCCACTTTTGTTTTCAGTATGCTCTTCAGTTCCAGGCTAAATTCTTTTGACAGGCTCTAATGAAAATATTTTCAAAATACAGCTGAAGAATGCAGGATTTACATACATTGCTGAAGGGAAAATCAGGCTGTACAAACAGCCAGTGAGAATAGCTACCTACTAGTTGTATTTAAATTAACAATCAATTCATGGGCACTGTGTGGAAGATAAGCCCTCAATATCCTGGCTTGTCTGAATGTAGCAAAGTCTAACTAGTTTTATTGGCAATTTCACAGAGTGAAAAATGGGAGTTCTCTGAAATCTTCATTCATTCTAATCAATTAGTTAATTAGAATTCTTCAGGATTTTAAATGCTGGTGAAAATTCAGTAGTTATTTATTGGTTAGTAAATAGCTTGAGACTGGGCCAGACAGATGAACTGTTTAACAGTTATTGGTAGAACTAGTATGCTGCTACAAAAGTGTACATAGGGGGACATTTTCATGCAACAAAACCAGAAAGAAGAGCCTATCAAAACTCCCCTCACCATATCACACTTTCCAGAGTTTTGTTTACAGTTTTGATAGCTTGAAGAGGTTTAAGCGTGTTGCCAGGCAGGAGGCTCCAGTAGCGTATCGGATCTCTTTCAGTATGCCAATCCATTCCTTCTTTTCATCATCATACCTGCATTTAACAAAACAAGGTCAGAACATAGCTTCTTACAATTTGAGCCTGATGCTTCATCACATGTACATAAAAGGAGGATAGTCCATGTCTTGCAAAGGCGTGTGGCAACCATGTGCTGAAGGATGCCACAAAAGGCTGGTTTTGTCCCCCAGAACAGAAGAGTGTTCTTGTATATGTGAGTTTTCCTGGTCCCTAAAGCTTGTTGCTGGCCTGTGTCATACTTCAATTACTCCTATAAAAACTTACTCCTTAAGTATCTCTTCTGAATTCCTTCAGATTCCTGCATATAAAGGTGTTTTTTCTGGGAACCCTTGCACTCCTTCCACCAGTTAAAACTCCTGAATTTACCTTGGCAACTGAAAGGTCACAGCAGAGATGTGATGTTTCATCACTGCTATTGTGATTGAGATTTTTAAAAAAATCTAGGAGATAGGGATTTCTGATTCTCTTGGAGCAATTACTCCTTTGAGTGAATAGGTACAAACCTCTGTGTATACACACTTTTCTGTGTAAAAATGTCATGAAACAGAGAATGTCTTTATGGTACACTTAGAAGGCAACTTACTCTTTCAAAGAGTAGCTGGAGATCATGAACTCAAGCCTGTCCAAATTACTAGCAGGTGAAATTAGACACCGGATCCAAGTCTTATGTTTATTTCTTACTTTCTGACAAACACTTCTGTCTATCAACAAGTGCTCCCAACCTGTGCTAGGGTTCATTGCCAGAAATAAACAGTAAACTGTTTTTACCCTCCATCATCTATAAACCTCAATTTTAGATGTGGCTTTCCACCAGAAAAGTTTCATTAAAATTAAGCTTACTTCCATATGTCAGTGACTTCACTGGGTGCAAATTCTTTAGATTCTAGCTGAATCATTGCAAAGCCTCCAATAGCGTACAAAGCTCCGCTTAAGGTGACTAAACTGATGGAACTTCTCTCTTGAGGAAATTCAGGCATAATCTCCCACCTAAAGCCAAAAAGAAAAAGCTGTGTTAAACAAACCTGTGAGCATAAGCTAACATACAGCTCTGGGTGACCTAACTTCCAGTGTCAAGGACCGCTCGAGTGAAGGGTTTAGTAAAAGGAAAACATTCTGAGATTTATCAGCAGTGAATTGCAGCATCACCACCCCACAGAGGCTTCCTGCAAGTCTGAAGCGACAGCATCACACTGTGGTGACATCTCTTCCCAGCCACCACTTCTTGGAGGTTGCCTGGCCCCATCATCAGCCATATCCTTTATACAGATACGCTGCTCCCCAGCTGCTCTCATTCTTTCCCTGTCGTTTCCAAAATGCATGTTCATTTGAAGTGGCATTCACATAATAATTTGAGGTTTTAAAAAAGTGGCTTTTTCAGTAATTTCAAATTTTCTGCCAATTGACACCCCCGAACATGTAGAACATACAGAAATCCCACTTCTGGATAACATCAACATCAAAACTCATAGGCTAATTTGTCCCTTGTCACTTGTGTGACTTGACAGTAACAAAACAGTACACGAAGAGAAGAACCTGCGGATTTTTCAGACCCCAAGTTGCACATCTTTCTGAGCAATGGAGGGAGAAGAATGTGCCCAACTTCATGGTAACAAAATGACCTTTACTTTGCTTTCTATAGAAGGTGTAAAGTCCAAAGTTCCCCCATCAAATTACTACTTGCATAATTTATGTTTTGTATCGTTAAATTCTATAAGCAAGTCTCTCTGGGACAGCATACATTTAAGTCTAAAAGCTTTTGTTGTGAGGCTGATGGCTGCAGTGCCCCTGTCAGTGAAGGCAGCACAGCCAAATGTGTTTATATACATGAGAAGTTGCTTATTTATAAAACAAAGGTGTAACAAAGCGTTACTGGTAGTCCTTTAAAGTTTGCAAATCAGATGAAAGGAAGGAAAAGTAACAAAAAAGGAAAATTAAGAGTATAAAGAAACAGTTTATACAGAGGGAATAAACTGGAAAATTCGAAAACATTCAAGGGATGCTGACTGCAAAAGGTTCTGGCTGTGAGGAAGAACACTGGAAAGCGAGTGAGCCAATCCCAGGTATGATGTACTCTCTTTTGCCATTACTTTTTCTTTATGTTATTTCAGAGCACGTACTTAAAACTGAAAATCTTCCTGGTGTTTTTGTACTAACTAACTAAGGGGAATATCTGCCTGTGACTTAACTAGCTGTGAATGGTATTTGCTGTGAGGATTGAACAGCAAAACGCGCCAAGGCCATGTACCCAAAGGCCATTCAGCTAGTCCTGTTCAGGCACATGATTTGTCTTGCAGTGCTCCCTGGTTTAGTGTCAGTAGTGTTTCAGTTTGATTGTGGGGCTCTTGCTCATCTCTCCCACCTCTCCCCTGTTATGCCAGCACACCTGTTTATGGGGCTGTGTGGCCAACTAAATTGGGAAAGCAATCAGACTCAAAAAAAAAAAAAAAAAAAGAGGAAAAAAACACCAGAAGGTGGGTTATATTTGTGACATGAGCTCTGTGATCATGTTTGCAGTGTTGCTGTGCCAGCATAGAAGATTCATGTGGGGGCAGGAAGAAGAGCCAGACATACAGCCTCTTTGAGCTGCTGGTGCTAGGGATGTGAATGTCGACCGAGTGTCTCAGTGGGAGGATAGGCACTTGGACACCTTTGTGAACCTCATCTCAGAGCTCCTGAAAGCCTAGATGATAAAACAGTTGCTTAAAAATAGCTTGAATTTTGCACTCACTTATTGGTGGTCAGATCAAATGCTTCAACAGACGCAGTGAGGCCTTCTTCAGTGACACCACCTGCAATGACAATCTTGCCCTTATGGACAGCAGTGCCAAACATAGAGCGAGCCACTTTCATTGGAGCCAAGTCTCTCCAGTCTCCTTTCTTGGGATTGTATACAAATAGTCTATTGGTGCATTTCCTGGGGAGGGAAAAGAAAACCTGTGATCACTTCTAAGGAGCTTTTGCCTTGTTTCAAATCAGACCGAGTTGAGGTGGATTGTGTGGGCTTACGTGTAATACCTCCTTGTACCTAATCCAGGAATCTGCATTCTTACAAGGCGCTTATCACATTCATAGATCTAAATCGAATGTTAAATGCTGCTTAGGCAGCGCAGCGAGTTCCCTGTGCCTTACAGGAAAAGGACGGTGCCTTTCCCTGCATACTCTGTTCAGATGGGTTTGTGGAGGAATGTGGGGCAAAGGTTATAAAAGAATGACTATGCTGCTCTTCTGGCGGATTTGACAAGTTTGTGTCTTAAATGTTCCCTATACAAACAGTGAAAAATTACCACCACGTGCTCGGCGTGAATGAAAACTGTTTTTCCTGATGTTATCCCCAGTAAGGTGTAACGGGCATCACGGGTCAGAACATTTGAAAATGAAAAGTGCACAGTAATTCCTTGGCACCTAAGTATTTCTATCTGGGGGAATGAATACTTTCAGTAAGGGTCCTCACAGCTGTATATTACTAATGCATCTGTAACATCAGTACTGTTTGCCTTGGAACTGAGCACAGCCACTAGAATAACGAGTTGGATTACAATTTCTATGCACATGAAATAGATATCCTATATACCATGTGTTCCCCTCTGTAAGCAACCTTACTTCAGAGCTGTGAAGGGGAAGCCCTGATTTCTGAGTGTGAAGATATACCAACAACAAAGGACCAACCAAATAATGTTATAAATCATTATGAAAGGACTTGAGAGACTCACTTATCATCAGTTTTCCCACCAAGACAATATATCAATCCATTGTTGGAGATCGTAGCATGGCCGTACACTTTGATAGGTAGTTTTTTGACCTCTCCCCATTTCATTGCCCTGAAACAAGAAGAGTGTCACCGTCAGGCTCTTTCAACTAACACTGAGCTATCTGCATGTCCTCAGTGGGCAGAATTAAATTTCAAACATACACAGGTTCATAGCACAGTACTGAATCTAGAGACTCCTCAGTGCGAAGGTCCTTGCCTGCAATTACATATATCTTGTTGTCTGACTCTCCCAGCCCGAAGAGACACCTGGCTGATGGCAGCGGAGGAAGGGCGACCCACTCGCCAGCGATGCTATCCAGCTGAAAGAGCAGCAGAGCAGGAAGGGTTAGAAAGGCACATAGTAAAAATCCACACAACAAACACTGTTCCACAAAAGTGATCTAATTGCATTCAGTGTCTCTGCAGCTCCTCTGCTTGCCTGAGCAACCTCAGTGCAGCTAACAAATAGTGACACTGCTTCACAGCGCTGAGACCCAGCAGTCAAGGCCACACAGCTCTTTGCATCTGCTCTCCCTTACTCATCCTCACAGTTTCTTTCCCTATTTGTAAAGCTCTTTGTCCTTGTTTAAAGCTCCCTTGCTCTCTGGGTTCCCTATCACAGGTTGGAAAGAACAAGTTGTTCTCTGTTGTGTCTGATGGGAGCAGACACTCTAGCCATTCCCCACCTACACATTTAGCTGCTTGTGCTTATTGCTACAAAGGGAGATTCCAGACATCCTTTGCACTGATCAGGAAGTATTACATGGCAAATGGCACAGCTGTTTCTTCTGAGCAAAAGAGGCGGTGTTTCATCACAGATACCCTCAAAAGCTGAGATATCTGAAGGCACAGTGAATAAAGACTTCACTCCTAAGTAAAAGAGGCAGGCAGTGCAGCTCCACTGGCAATAATATTGCCATCATCCCTACTGAAGTACAGCCCATGGCTGTCTGTTCACATTCAGTATCCTGAAAACACCTAAGAAGGAGCAGCAGGATGAGGACAAAAGAAAAAACAAGCAAAACATATTTATAGAACTATGGTTCTTACTTTTTGTTGTGATCTGAGAACTTAGAATGCAATCTGAATGCTGACATTCAAAAAGAGCATTTTCTCCCTTTTTTTGCTTATGGATTTGCTTCATGAGATACAGGAGGGAAACGTAAAAATGTGAATTTATGAGTGGAAAGGCATTTGATAGAAAGCAAGGGAAAGTTCAGCCAAAGTAATCAGATCTGGGTTTAGCTCAGTGACATCCTTTTCCCAGGAGTATGATCCACATCAAAGGTCTCCAGGCCAAAATACAACTCCCAGATTTGACAGAATACACTATAAGTTTTATCACAAGAGTGGAATTTAGTTCATGGACATGGATTGCCCCAGTAGCTGGATCTGGGTGATGAGTAGATCTACCCATCTCAGATCACAGCATGCCTAGTTTATCAGTCTTGAAGCTGATTTATCTAGTGATAACTGAGCATAATGATGGTAGGGCACTCAGGCGTTTTGGAGTTGTGGCGGCCCTTTCTCCGGGGCTGCTAGCTACCAAATAAAATGGCAACAGGTGCTTCGCTGGTAGAGGAAGGGAGATGCCTAAGTGCAAATTGCTTTGGCGCCACGTTAACATTTTAGAGGGAGCAATGGCCTCATGGGTAATGCAGACAAGTCTTAACTACAGGCAGTAGCAGCAGCAAGCAGGCTTACAGAGGACAAATGAGAGCCCAGGATTTCAGGAAATGGATGTAGACACATAAGATGCTGAAAACCTGATCAATTTCTAGTATCAGTTTTAAGGTTGTTTCCCAGAGGCCACTTTCTAGTAGCCTGAGACTTGGACTATTCAGTTCTGTGTTACACACATTATGACATCAACACTGTGTTTCTCTTAGAATATATCTGTAACTAGTTTTGCGCCTCAGTGGAGTGCCTCACACCTACTTAAGGAAATTAAACTGCTAATCCCTCACATCCCGTGTAACAAATGTCTGAAACCAGCTGAAATCACAGTGAGACACGCTGTGGCTAAACACTAAATATTTGCACTTTTTAGTATCTGAAGGCTTTTAAATTCTATCACTGCTTATCACTCTGCTTTACTTCATATAGAAATAGGACCTATTCTTATAGGCCAGAGTACCTAAAGAGGGACATGGCTAGCCACATATTGTGTAATTCATCACAAGACAGTTAAATGTCCCCCAGAGCCTGCAGCCAGCTGAAAACACAACAGAATTAGTGTGTGTTGTACTCAAGCCAAATCGTACTTTTGCTTTATTTTCTGAAGAATGTTGTGGAATTTGCACTTCCTATTAATTGGCCTTGTTTATACTGATTTACAAAGAGATAAATTCTGCTCTTGGTTGAAACATGGCATTTAGCATACTAAGACCGACAGTTTGCCAAGAAAACAACCTTCTACCTCTAGATTACGTATTTTGGAATGCCCTTAGGTTTTCAAATGTGACAAAAGGACTTCTGGAATTTTAGTGACAAGTGTAATTTAAAATGCGCACATTACTGCTGTCATAAAAATCTTTGAGGTCCCTTCCAACCCAAAGCATCCTATGATTCAGATGCAAAAAGCAAACGACATCTCATTGGATCCAAAGCAGCTGAGCACTCAAATTCCCTGAAAATTAACAGAAATTTACAAAAAGTATTTTACAAAAATATTATTTGGCTTAAATTTAGGCATCTCTACCATGAAAAATCTGGGCCTTGCCCCAGGAAAGCCAGTGCCTAGATACACTAATCCTTTTAATCTTTCCTGAGATCTCACATGGGGCTTGATCTTGAAAGAGAAGTTGCAGTCCCTGGGTTTCATTTATCTCTCTGAGACGGGAATAGCTCTCTACAGACATGTCTATCAGCCGTACAGAGAGACGAGCCAATTCACTTGCACAGACAGAATACTTTTCAGTAACTCTTATAAGCACCTATTACTGCATCAACAATTATAAAGCTTATTATACCTGGAAGAAGTATGACTGGAAAGGCTGATCCTTGTTCTCCTCTTCCACATACAGTCCTCCAACAATGTAGACCTGATTTTGTTTGGTGACTATACTGGAATGGTTTCTGGGAATCTGTTCTGCCAGGGCTGCTAGGTAGCACTCATTTTCAAGGGGATCATAAGCTACTGCAGCAGTGTCATTAACCAGAAGGATTAGGTCTTTGACAAACATGCCGTGCCTGGGAAGGTCATTTAGGTAGCCAGGAAGCAAATCTTCATCTCCTACATCGCCGTTCACCTCCCCTTTGGTTGACTTTTCTGTACCTTTGCTAGAGTCAGGCAGTTTTCCAGCAAAGGCATCCTTAATAATCTTTACTTTTTTCTGAAGGTCGGAGTTGCTTTTAATTATATCATCCTTTTCAACGTGTTCTTTGAAATATTTTTCTGGCATAAGACGAAAACGTATGCAGTCAAAAATTTCCCCCAGGCTCTTTACTCTGTTCTCCTTGTCTGTTCGGACCCATCTCATAACTGCTTCAAATACCAGCTCTTCCTTCTCGACGTTGAGGCTGTCAGGCGAAATGACTGAGATCAGTTCATGCGGGGCAAGCTGCATGAAGTCCTCTTCTTTGCAGATCTGCACAAAATGGTCTGAGACAAAATCCCGGGCCGAAAAGGCAAGTCTCGGGCAGTCAAGCAGAACACCTAACCGCAGGATGGCCAGACAGTTCCCAATAGCAAGCCTCTTCTGAAGATAGGAGACACACACAGTGAATACAGAAGGGATCTGAAAGCGACTGGCCAAAGCAAAAATATCTTGCACGTTAGAATCATTCAGATCAATACTTGCTGAATAAAGGTATTTGACGATCATATCCAGGATGTTGGGGTCAACGTTATCTAGAACTACCTCCTTCTTTTTCTCTTCATTTTGCTCAGATAAGAAATACTCACGAAAATAAGGGCTACACGCTGACAGTATCAATCTGTGGCAAGGCAGGCTTCTGTCTCCAGCTTTTAGAGAGCAATCTATAAACTTTTTCTCTTCGAGCAGCTCCTTGAGGCCATCCTGAAGAAGGGTGGATTGGTAAAGTCTGAGCTCTTCAGTGAGTTCCCTTTGGGAATCCATTTTGCAAATACTTGGGAAAGGGGAGGGAGCAGAAAGCTTTAGCTGTTGTCTGCCCAAAGGTCTGTCTGTAAAAAAGGCAGACCCATGTGCTTTGCCCTGCCCGAAGCCTCCGCAATTTAATCTGGCCAGCTAAATATAGGCACATACCCTCACAGGGCGGAATTTAGGACGGAGGGCTTGGAAAAAAAAAGGAAAAAAAAAGTTGCTCTTGCAGCTGTCAGAGAGTGAAAGAAGCAACTGCTGCTTTTAGTCACCATGGTCGGGTTTGGCCATCGTGCTCCACACTCAATCAATGAGATTACGTGCAATGTAAGAAACTGCTTGACGTGAGTAAGGACAGCAGAACCCGACCCTCACTTAGGCAGCTCTGAGCAAGGCTGCAAATATAAATGTTACCGACTGTTCTGAAGTATTATTGTCAGCTGCAGCTACTGTTCACTTTTTCAGAGTTGCTTAATACATCTCATTGCTGCAGTCATAAAGATATTTAAAAACCTCCAGAACTCTCCATCGTTTATCTATGTTCTAGATTATTCTTTTACGTACCCATATCACATCTGTAATTTCTTCAGGTACCAAGACTTTGAAATGAATTTCGAGCTGCTTCTTAATATCCATTTAGTGGTGTTGATTTGTAAACAATCCCCTACTGTTTAGACACAAAATACACATTATTCAGGTCAAGTTCTGCTTTCAAAAATAATTTTAAAGTCTCCAGCCCCTTAAAAACATCATTCTTCAGATAAGCTGTAGACATTATCCAATTTTTTTTGCACTGTACTAGAAACGGTGTTAACTGCTGTCAAACTGAGCCAAAATCAGAACACAGGAAAGGTAGAACCGATAATGTACTCCATGTACTCCACCAGATTAACGTTATTTAATGGATGTGTAATTTAAAATAAAAAACCTAAAATTAAAAGCCTGAATGTAAACTTCAAAAGCCCCAAATCAGACAAGTTGTTTGAAAAATGCTTAATTTTTCTAAATTCACATTCATGTGTTGAAAGCTTCACAATTTAGACTGGGAACATTTAGATTTTATTACAAGTGGTGATACAGATCCAAACCACATTTGAAATACTGTTCATGTACCTTGATGAAGGACTGTATTTAGCCTATCCAGAGAATGCTTTTTACCCACATGTCAAAATGTTTAGAATATACTGGAAACAGGATCAAAACACAACTATTTGAAAGGAAGGTCTACAACAAGGGATAAATTACATAACCAAAGTTTATTGAAAACACGACTGCTGTAGAATACACATATTTCATTAAAACATACACCTTGAAAGATTGTCTACAAACACCACAACGATATTCACACCCGTTACTTTACTGTAACAGTCAGCTGCTAAAACAACAGCTGAGAGGGGAGCTCATTTGACTTTTTCCACTTAAAGAAAATAGCGCAGAGGTCTTATCTCACTAGAAAACCAAACAGCTGCATCTTCCTTCAAACAATAAATGACTCATTTCTCTCTAACACATCGTAAAGGTCTAATGACTCAGACACAGAAGCTATTTGTGTATGCACCTTTTTTCTAGACTGTTCCTTACAGAAAGTGCTCTGGCAAAAAAGAAAAAAGAGAAAACACTATCTGGATTGCAATTAAGTACCTGGAATGGTGGAATGTGATGAACATTTAACTAAACTGAGACACGAAAACTAGTATATAGAACAATTTTGCTTTTTGTTTTCAGTAACAGAGCACCGCTGCTGTGACATGGCCAGTTTGCCTAGATACAAAATGTCCTGCCTGGGAGGTATTTCTCTGTTGCACAACATTAACAAGTTATGGTAATTTGATTTGATCACTATGGGAAAGCACATCACTGCGTACAAATACAGAAGTACTTTAAATTGAGCATCCAACTATATGTGGCCCACTGGAGGCTTCCTTTTCTGACATCCAGGTAAAATGGCAGGTGGTGGCTGGTCCTGGCAGCCAATCACAGGGCCATATGCAAAACCATGGGTCAGGAAGTCGTAATAAACCTGATGGCTCCCTGCTGTTAAATGGTGGCTGAAACGCCACTGCAGACCCTGTGTTACTAAGGGAGGGGGCTTCATGCTCTGACAACCTTCGAGGGCAAGCAGGATGGGGTGGCTGGTCCTGCCAATCACACACCTGAAAACACCTGAGGTACAACGGTGCCAAAACCCACAGCTAGCCAATCATAAAGCTGCATGAAAATCCAGGCTATGACATTTTACTAATGGGAGCTGAAATAAAATGGCAGCCTCCATACAGGTTGTGGGGACAGGCTTCCTGGTCCTGACAGAGCACCATGTGACCAGGGGAAGGGCTTGGGGAACTGCCCACAGGGGCAGGGCTTGCACCTGCAGCGGGGTGCTGGCTGTCCTCCCACCGCTACAGAAACGCTGCAATACATACAAAGCCACTACACGCAGGAGGGGTCTGAGTAATCTTCCCATTATGGGTATATCCTGAGGGCATAGCATCGCGTACCTCCCTACTCTTTAGCTTTGGTGTGTGCTTTCTGCTACCCTGGTAGTTCTAAATTATCTTCTACAGACCTCACAAGCCCAGTAAGAACCAAGAGTTTTTCCTTCCTTAGGAGACAAAGGCATGCCAACCTAAATCAGGTCATTACTTCCCAGAGTCCCTGGAGCGTGAATCCGTCCTTTAGCTTCTCTATGGCAAGTCCTAGTTCTTCTGAAAAAACAGGCTCCCGATCGTGTTGCTTTTTTGAATGCATGAGATAGGGGAGAAAATAAAATGAAGCAGAAGGTACCTTTAAACTTTGTCATCCCATTTGAAGAAGAGGAATTTGATAGTTTGAAAAAAGATGTTCTTACCTTGTTTTCATCAGCAAAGTAAGCCTGCAAAAGAAAAAAAGGAGAGAACTTGCAACCCTGGCAAAAAAAAAAGGCTGAAAATATTCTGCTAATAATTCCTTGAGGTCAAACTGTATTTGGTAAATTTTCTTCAATGAGCTGGTCTGTATTGCTTTTGTATTTGTTTTGTAAGGGAGATCAGAGGTTTTTCTATGCTGAAATAATTTACAAAAGGGTTCCATCATGAGTTGGTGAGTGTAATTTTTCATGAAACACCAATCCTTGAATCTTCCATCATGATAAGCAGATTTTTAAATGGTAAAGTTTTAATAACACATTTGTTATGTTGACAAATACTTGGTAGGGAGTGAAATGTGAATACAAATGCAAACTGGCAGCACCCTACCATTTTCTCCCTCACATGCAGCAGTATTTATTATGCAATTTCAAAACCTAACTTTAAATGAGTAAGTAATATAAGAATTCAGTTAACATCATACTCAATCCAAGAAATTAACACAGTGTGGTTAGCAGTAAACCAAATTTTTCTCCTCTCAGACAGTGAGCTGGGAGAGAATAGAAGCTTTACCATTCTGCATGTGGAAATTAAGGCTCAAACTCTTGAGGAAATCTGCTGTTTTTCAAGCTATTCCTGATCTCAGTGTGTTGACAAATTACATATCACTATTTAAATATCGACTACTGTTTTAAATAATAGTTTGTTCTTAAGTTAAAAGTCCATGCACAAAATACATTCCTGTAGTAATCTGGATTTTGAATAAAAGGCACATAGGTGTCTTTTAAATACAGAAAATTCAGTTATAGCTTATCTTCTATGGAGGATTACAGCTGTATATTGCTTGCTTTTGATTAACCAAACAAGAATTGTTTTACTTTTTAGTTTTCTGTGGATCAGCTTACCACAAAAGCATCCGTATGTTCATCAGATTCTATTTCCACATCATCCTGAACCTGCTCCATTGTTAGTTCTTCAAGAGGTTGAGGCTGCAAATTAAAAACACTGGAATAAGTAAATCCACATATTTAATATGTTTGACATATTTTTAATTACTGCTGTTAACACAATATTAAATTTAAAATAAATAGGTAGAATACCTTTTCTTCCATTTCATAATCTACTCCAAATATAGGGTTAGCTGAATAAACCTTGTGAAGTGAATTAATTTCTTTCACTGCCTCTTGTAGTTTCTCCACAGGGTCTATTTTAAAACCAAGTACATATCCTCCACTCTAGATAACAGAGGAAAAAAGAAAACATGTATTTATTAGTGTTTCTTAGTAATTAAACACTTTTTTCCCCTTGATAGGGATTTGCAGTTTAATGATTTCAGTTTGCTGATAAAAGAGTATCTGTATTTTGGTAAGATCATATTTTCATTCTGTCACTTAAGCCATGGGTGAAATAAAAGCAAACCCAACGTTTCTCTATAAAGTAAATAAGCTTTTAACTATTACCCCATTATATAAATGGGGAACGAGCCTCTTACACAGAAAAACAAAAGCAAACAATGGTGGGAGAAATTCTCAAGTGATGCTATTGACTATTCCTAGCTACTTAGCAAATGTTTAGTGTTAGATCTTGATGTTATTAAAGCAGCTCTCAGGCACAGTAAATAAAGTTAGTTGAACTTTTGTGGGTTTATTTCTTTTTCCAACTCCCATTTAAAGCAGTTCTGAATAAGGTCATATTGAAGGAAAGTAATTTTGACTCTTACAGCAAAACAGATACACAAGTGATTAAGATTAAAAATAGCGGTCTTACAGACTCACAGAACAACAGGGGTTGGAAGTGACCTCTGGAGATCAACTAGTCCAACCCCCAACTTAATTAAGTGTAGAAGTAATGAGAACCCAAAGATAATCTGTTGGAAGACAGTTATATTATTTTAACTAGTCATGCTGGCCTACTGCTGCTTTGCTTTGAGAAACCCTAACTCGCAAGAGCCAGGTTCACCTCAGCGTGCAGACACCGTAAGAAGGGCGAGGCATACTTTTTCTGAAGTTGTGATCAAAAGGCCACACAGAAATAGCACTCCAAGGGCCTTAGAAGTAGCCCTGTAACATTTCAGAGTTAGAGAACTGCTACATATGAAAATGTGACCATTGAAAAAAGGCAGTTTGTCCGTCTTACCTGCTGGGAACTCTCGATCACAAGCGCCAAGCCAAACTTTGAATCTCTGATTTTTATTGAACGCTAACGGTAAAGAGGTAAAAACTGATTGTTAAAAACTGTGGAATTACTTAACAAAAAAAAAAGCTTTATCTTTTTTCTTTTTTTTAATTTTTTATTTTTTAAACATTGTACTAATTGCAGTTACTGGAAGCCTGGCTCTCAGTATTCCCTCCCATTTACCCATACACGTCTGAACCCCTGACCCTCACGGAGAAGTGGTCCTATCAGAAGCAGTAACAATGGTAACAGTTCATTTCTGAACAGCAGGTTCGCAGACCATTAATCCCAGTGTATGTTGTTGGCATGAAGCCTCATAGTAAACAATTTGAACACTGGAAATACAAGCCTTTTCAACATGTATACCTGCCTATAAAAGCCCCCAATTAATCTGGTCAGAAAAAAACCCTCCAGAACTACCCAGTGGTTGATGCTGGTAGGACTAAATACTTCCTCAACTGTGGGATATGAAATACTCATTTTGATGAGCTGGGAGTTTTAACTGAAGACTTGAACTTAGGCCTTTTCATTTTGAAAATGGTTGTTTTAAGATACTTACAATTTGTAGATATGGTATGCTGACATTAAAGCTGTCATTCATAGTTGCATGCCAAACTATTCTCACGTTAGTAATAAAAAATGTTCCCAAATTTCCCTGTTAAAGAAAAGTTATGTTAGAATTGCTTTGAAGTACCGAGGCTTTTTCCAAACATGATGATTACTGCTCTTTGTTTAAACACAAGGATAGACCTTCATATTTAATTCAAGAAAAGCCTGATTCTTTCCCACAAAGCCAGCTGAAATGCAAGGAAGCAAGATCCAATCTTTAAAGCGTACAACACCCAAGTGGTGAAAATAGCAGGGAATACCTATTACTGCAGCAAAGGAGGATCAGATCTCCCACAGCAGACCTCATGGGAATATATGAAGCTTCTGACAGTGTTCTTAACTGTACAGATCTAGAATTGGTATACAGCATAAGTATAATGGCATGTGGGTTAAACTTAGGCAGTTGTGGAGTTGTGTGCCAAGGGAATGTAGAGGAAAGAACTTTTTAGCTTGTGAGGATGGATCCTATTTCCATTCTGGACTAAAACTGCACAGACAGAAATAACAGCTCCCATTTTGTTTCACAGCTCTGGGAACCACTTGCAACTAGTGGCCTGTAAGATAATAGAAATGCTTTCTATTTTTCCTTAAAGTCTTTATTTTTCCCCATCTTCCTAATCTTCCACGCAGATTCTATTCCAGTATTTTCAATTTCCATTGATCAATATCAATATACTCTTACACTGTAGTCAAAACTGCACGTAAGCATATAAATATTCAGCAGAGCACTTTGGAAACAAACTCATTTTTGTGCAACATGGTGATGAACTAAAGGTAATTCCTTTGAGGATACAAAACTACAGTAGTACAATTGTTAGAGGAATGTCACAATATTTTAACTTTGCTGCAGTCAATCTAGTCTCATTTATCACTATACCTGGTCACTTGATAAATTCCAAACTCCATTGATTTTATCATATATTTGCTCTTGTGGCAATAACCTCAGTTGCTTGTTTTGAATCAATGCACTTCTCAGCTTTAGATCACGGTACATTTTAGAAGTTTCATAAGCTCTGCCAAAAATAAAAAATACACATTACCATTCCAGTGTTTTCTATTATCTTTTACTGCTTGCTTTAGCACCAATATGAAATGTTGCATATTTTCAACTTATTACCACATTGCACAAAAGGCAGAGTACTATTAAAACTTAATGAAAACCATTATATTTCAGCTTTCCCTAATTAAGTTATTTTTAAACTTAGAAGGTTTGGGGTCTTTACATCTGTTTTGCTCTCCTATGTGTATTCTGTATCTCTTAAACAGAAACCACTGGTAGTGCATTATGCACACATTCATTCAGATGACTTACTTTTAGGTGGGGAACATCCACTGTTCTGAAGTAGTTTATAGAGTTTTGACCAGGACTTGACTCCTAACTTCCATTACAAGGTTCAAATTATGGGAAATTATTATAGACAGAAATCATAAATAAAAAATGTGCCCTGAAATTAGTTTTTTTGTACTTTTATTTGTTCAGCTAGTTTATACACACAAGGTGTATAAACTGTATACACACAAGGTGTATAAACTGCAATCAATAATTCGTATTAATATATTTTAATTTTCATTATGCAGAGATACCCACCAGAATTTGTGGTCATTCTCTCCCTTCCTTACAGAGGTTGTGTTCTTTTTTGAGAAGAGTCTTCTGAATGCTGAATATGGGCAGTTACAGACTCAGGCCACATTAGACATCAGCTGTGGTGACCCCACATACTTGATTACCTGAATTTTGCAAGTGAACAAGCACTATGCTAAGTATGCTACCTGTGTACAGCAATAACTGAAGTGAAGAGCCTGGGACTCCCGGGCACAACATTGGTGAATATGAACTCAAAGCGCGTATTGTTGCACTTGGTCAAGATGTACAGAGCTTCGGTCTGCCCTCGTAACTTCTGTAAGGACAAACATGAGATGTAACATTTTGCAGTGTAACAGCTTGACCATACAGTCAATAAATAATCCTGACATGTTCTAAATAGGGTATCTGAAGGTATAATCCCGATTCTGTCATTGAGTTACTCCTGTCTTCAACTGAACTCATTTTTCTTTGAGAAACATCAGAACTAATGAAGCCTGCCTGCCATACATTTGCAATATCATGAGTGAAACAGTATTTTTGATTTTGTTCTGATGTGGCTGCCAGGGGAACCCACATAATCTCCCTGCTAGTTCTTTGCTGCAAGCCAAACAAATGGTTTCACAGTTGCATGTAATTCTGGCAATGTATTTGGGAGCTTTGTTTGCACAAAAATCAGTGCCTCTCTAGACCTTTGTTAAATTTAGACACAGGGAGCCAACATGTGCTTGACTTACCCACAGGGGAGAAGAATTACCAGTGTGATTATAAGAGTTTTACCACCTTAGGAAAGCGCTTAAAAACACACTCCTATAGAAATGTAAAACTCTCAACTGTTAGAACTAAATTTCCCTTGCTATTCTCTTGCTGTTCTTGCAAGTAAACTTTCAGATTATTGCTGATGTAATGAAGTAAGTATAAACAATGAATTACAGCTTCTTTCATTCTTTTTTTTAAGAGTATGTTTGGAAACTTACGGAGTTGGCAGTTCTTGTAGTTATATTTATAATGCAGTTGTAACCAACAGCTGAAAGTTAGGGGGGAAAAAAAAAGAACAGTTTTGAGAACAAGAAAAAATTAACAGTCAAGATGACAAAACACAATACAGAATTTTGTAGCACAGCTTTGTGAGTATTACACCTTGTCCTTAATGGTCTGGGTCCTCACGAGAAAACTGAAAATTAAATTAAGGTGGAAAGAACGTTGGGAGGTTGTATGGTCCGATGCTCTTCTCAAAGCAGGACCAACTCCATCTGGCTGCTCAGGGTACCGTCCAACTGAATTCTGAGTATTTCCAAAGACAGAAATTCCTCAACCAAGCTGGGAGCCTGTTCCACTGTTTGACTCCCACCACTGTGAATGTATTTCTGCTAACATCTAATCAGAATTTCCTTTGTTTAAGCATGTGACTGTTGCCTCAAAAAAGTCTATTTAATCATGCTGTGCCCATAAATTTTACCCTTATAAAGAAAACTTTCTCCATCAATATAATCCTTTGTAGAAGAAGCGCTAACGAGATGACAAAGAAAAAAACCCCAGCAAAATGTATAAGTGAAAGAGAGAAGAAAACAGCTATAAATCTCACTTTGCTCTTCTACAGTCATGCTCTGACACAAAATAAATGCAGAAACAATCCCAGCTGTTCTTCCCAGAAGAAACGGATGCACTAAAATAGTGCTGGGCTACATCTGAATGTCAGTGACAATCCTGCTACTGATATCAATAGTAGTGTAGGCAGGTTCCATAAAAAATAATCAAAGGAGACCTAGAATTTGCTTTTGGAAGATTCTGCTTCTTCAAAAGCTCCTAAATGGCAGCAGTTATGAAGACAAGAATATTCAGTATTTATGGAATTAATACTTACTAAAAGTACCAGAAAAAGGCTATTGCTTAGTTTGCTTATGAGAATTTGCTAAAGCCAGAAGAAATGGCAATGGCCAAAAATAGCGTCTAATAAAATACCATAATTTTTGTTTATATAATCCCTTAATGTAAAAAATATGCATAATCTCGAAAGCTAGAGAGTATTTTAAAACTCTAAAAGCCATAGGTTAGACTTCCTTGAGCTTCTATAGGGCTGAAGTAATCCATAAGTTTGTGATCTCCTCTAAAAAGGGCTGATCTAAAACTCAAGTACACAAGCAAATGTATTTTTAAAATGATTTTATAAATACATATAAAAGCAGCAGCATGTGCACACGCACCCGTATGAGCCTGCATGTATGAGGTCACAGATGCAGAAGAACAAGCCAGCAGAGGTCAGAAGTTTATTTTTTACATTATGAACAGAATACAGATTTTCAACACCAGTTTAGCTACTGGGAACTCAGCACTGTAAATAATCTGGTACAAAGTTAAGTGCATCCTGCCCGTGTTTCAGCAAACTAAATAAAATACAACTAGACCTGCTAGCTACTCATACAATTAAAATGACAGTAATTGCTTAGTGCTTACAATAGTAAATTTGGAACGGCAGGTAGATGTGGGGAATAAAACTGTAGGACAATACAGAATGTGCATAAACAGGTGGCAACAACAGGTGCAAGCACAGCAAGGTGTGAAGAAACTCAAAACTTTTGTTTCTTCCTAGCAAAATTAATTAATACCACAAAGGCCCAATGAAAAAAATACATGGACAGTAGTCTCCAGCTTCCGTTCCAATAAATTAACATTGAGTATTAGTATTTTCCTATAAAATATTGTAACAGTTCCTAGGTTACAAATAGATTAAGTAGTAACAGTTAAATTCAGACTTTACAGACCAACAGAACTGCACTTCACTATTCTGTGCTGCAATCAGTACTGCTGTGAAAGTAGAGCATGCCACCATAAAGGGAAACACAAAATTTGCAGTTGTTTAACAGGAGGTGGTACTTACAGAGGTTGACTCTGGGCAATGACAATGAGCGCCAAATGATCCGCAAATTGGTCACAAGTAGTCTACCTGGGAAATACAAGGTGGAGATATTTTTAATTTGAATAACTTCCATTAAATTAAATATTCCAGTCTGGGTACATATTTACCTCTAGTTTTAAAACACCAGAATATCCTTTCCCTTTGATAGGAAAAAGAAATAGCACAGGATACCCCAGCAGAAAAATGACTAAAAACTTTTTTTTTTGAATGGTAGGAGAGAAGCAAGAAACATATGAAACAATCTCTAATGTATACCAGCATTCCTCAAAATCAAACCAAGAACAGATACTGATTTCATATCTACCTGCCTATGTTAAAAAAGTAGAGACAAAATCAGTGCAGAACTGCTCTGGGGAGGAGAAGGGGATGGCAGCGAGTTAACTGTTGCAGCTGTCTTCGTGAGTAACCTCACCCTTTTGTGTCACATGCAAATTTCTTTGCTTATGTACCCTGTACAGCAGCACATCCAACCCAGCAACAGTCATCTCAGCTTGCTGGCAGCTTCATGCCCTTGCACACTAAATATATATATTCCTTACTGTTTAAACCAGGCTAGGAAAAACTGAGCATTAAACAGGATTACAGCAAAAGAGCACCACAATGTTTATAAACCGATTATTCTTACAAAGCTTTCAACTCTCACCAAATTCTGAGACAAGATTAATACCTTCCTGTAACTCTGAGCAAGAGATCCTATTTGAAAATACTCTAAGGGCAGGCAGATCTGTGACACAGGCAGGATCTATTTTCTGCAACAGACCCTTGATACCGAGTTCAGTGGAAACCAGACAGGGCTTTCATGAACTTAGGCAGGTTAAATATCAGAAAGTTTACAATTTCTCTGAGTCTGCAGTTACCTCTGTCTCCATTGTTTCCTTTGGTATCTTCAACAGACTCTAAGCAATCTATAAGGACCTCTCCAGGTCTCATTTTCATTTGTCTAAATGCAAAAAAAACAGAGAAGAAAAAAAATTACCTAATGAAAATTATTAGATTTATCCTCCAAAAGAGACTATTTTTATTTCCCCGCTTTCCTTTCTTCTTGTACTTAGTGCATCAAAGTTATATACCTGAACTTAGCACTACATGAAAAATATTCATCTTTATTAGTAAATTATAACAGCAAATACTATAATTATGTAGCAAGTTTGACCAAGCAAACCATATCCCAAAACAGGGAGAAAGTGGAGGGAAAAGCTAAAAAGCTACATTCACATAACTTTTAATGAGTTTGTTGCCTTTTGCTGTATTTTTAGGTCATAAGGAGCAGACCTAGGTTCAGCAAAGAACAGAAGACTAAGGGAATATTGGATGTATACTGTGAAACGCTCTGCCAAATTTCCCACAAAGGGTGTGGTTTGGCTTTTTCAGGTAGTTTTGTTTTTTGATTTTGTGTTGGTGGTTTATTATTGTTCTTATTATGCTTTATCTAACCACTTCACTACATAACAACAGCTGTAGCAGGGAATTTTGCAGTACTTGTGTAAAGCAAGCAAAACTCTTCAGTGTATTGGTGTAACAGAAACAAGATGCATTATTAGGAGGGGAACTCCATGAGATACTACTGACTGAGGCACTAGGTATGGACTCAACAATGCATCACCAGAAGAGTATCAAAGGTATTAGACAGGAGGTACCAAAACGAGCAGCGTTAGCATTAAATACAGATGCCATCTCCCCGCATGGCAATTCTGCAAGGAAAGACAGAGCCGCTCCAACACCCAACTTCAGGTCGCTACTGGAGACAGCGCGCCTGAGGAACAAGAGGCGCCCAGCGCAGGCACCCGAGTAGGGAGATGATGCGGGGTAGCACGTTTTCAGCCTCCACCCCCCAAAATCATCACCAAGCAGTTGCTAACGCGTGGCTGCACATCTCAAAAGCCGCGCAGGGCTTTGCCGCAGAAACCAGAGCAGAAATTTCACGTGGCAGGTAAGGCTGACGACTCGGGGCCCTCGGCAGCCAGGGCAGGAGGAGGCCGCACAGGCACTGCCCGTTTCTGTTGGCGAGCTCAGGCTGCCAACAGGCCGGACAGAACGCCGCGCCTTCGCTGCCAGTTCCCAGCACGGTCCCTTCACAGGGATCTGCCGTGTTTATACTTCTCAGCTGCAGGCACCGGTACAGGGGACGAGGAAAAGAACCCCCTCCCCTCAGGCCGCCAGCGCGCAACTTGTTGCAGGCTGGAAACGGTGCCCAGGCCCCACCTCCCGCAAAGCCCCGCCCGCCCCGCCAGGACAGCACGCTGCCCCCGCGCCGCCACACGGG
>VZTU01011814.1:43658-159121 GCA_013400835.1 Zapornia atra | reverse complement strand
GCCGCCGAGGCAACGGGGGTGGTGTCCCGCGCTTCCGCAGCGATCGGGATTGGCTACGGCGCCGCACGTGGGGGCCGCCCGCTCTCCCGCCTGCCCCGGCCCCGCCCCGCCGCAGCTGAGGGAGGAGCCGCAGGCCGGCGCGGTTTCCGCCCTGGTGCTGCGGCCGGCCCGGCGACGCGGTCGGGCAGCTCCGGCGACGCTAGCGGCCTGGCGCCTCTGAGCGTCATGTGAAGGCGGGAAGGGTGCTCCGAGCCCCTGGCACACAGGGTAGTTGCCGCTTTTTCCTCCCTCACCGCTCTGCGGGTACAAGGTAACACCTGTGTTACTGCGGGTAGCCGCTAAGCCCAGCCCCGTACGAAACCCTCGCCTGCTCAGTAAACCACAGCTGCAAGCCCTGGGGAGTGTTGTGTATGCAGGGTTGTGGTGGTTTTCTTTGGTTGGTTTTTTAACGTGGAGAGGATGTTCTTAATTTGGAGTAACTGGAAAGTTGCATCTAGGTGAATTGTAATTGCACTATCCTACCACATTGAAATAAGGAATCATCCTAGGAATCATAGGAAGAGATTCATCCTTTGACAGTTCTTTCCCTGGAGCTGGTCCTGGAATTGGAGACAAGCCCATTGCAGCCCACCAGGCAGCCGATACAAACTAAGAAAATGCTGTTGGTGCTGCCTTTTCCTCTACTCTCCTCTGCGGCACCTCCTGCCCTGGTGGGATGAGAGTGCTGTTCGTCTGAGGCCCCTGGAAGGAGTGTGGCCAGGGACTCTTGAAGTAGGAAGGGGGAGTGAATGTTTAGCTTGAGGCCAAATTCCATTGTTGATAGGCTGAATTTACTATTTCTTCAAACTACAAAATCCACAGACTCCACCCAGAGCCTCCATCAGGCTCTGTATGCAGCAGTGCCTAATCTGAGATTAAGTCTGGTTAAAGGCTGTGGCAGAAATCCAGTTACATCATCAGGAGCGCATTACACAGGAAGTGTAATTTAGCTGTAAGGTTTTAGTCCTGTAGACGAACCATTATCCGTTCTCTATCGTGGCAGTAAAAACATAAATGTTTTATTAGAAACAAGCTTTTAAGTATATAAATCAAGTAATAGGAAACCCATTATACACAGGCAGACATAAATGTAAAAAGCAGTACGGCAGTGACAGGCAATAGAGTAAGGTCTATACTGCATTTGATGTTTTGAACATAAGTTTTAAAAATTCTTCAAGAGATGCAAATACTAAAATGCATTTAAGAATTAGAGTTGGCTTTACAGAAGAGAAACATGTCAAGCACCATTTTAGACATGAACTAACCTAATTTAGCAATGCCAGCTGCTGCTATAGTCACTCTTTTAAACCTGTGGATATGTTTTAATTGTATTTGTCATGTATCTTGCTAGCTAATGGAAACTGAGGAAAGTTTACAGAAAAAAGGACTGAGTGTAACTGTGTTGTGGTCAGGAAAGATGGGTAGCTGAGCCACCTCCCTGTCTTGTGACCCAGCGAGCATGTATCCACAAGTTGATGCATGTGCTCTATTTATGTGTACTGAGTAGTACAGTGCACGTAATTTGAAAAGTGGTATTTTATGCTTGATTATTAAAGTAGGATTTGTGGGAACACTTCCACTTAAAAAAAGTCTTCGTTGCAGAATCCATGCGGAATATCAGATTTCTGTGGCAGAGAGAAAAGAAATCACATAATTTTAATGACCAAAGATTGCTTTCCAAAGCCATATATATACATTAAAATGAGGTATAGTTATTGACTGTACACTGGTAGTCTTTAAAAGGCAATTCCTGTGGCAAATGCTATACTGGTCTTACTATGCCTTAGGAAAATCTGTACTCGTATACTGCTGAAAAATTGCTATTTGTTTACATAAGAACTATGTCATACAATATATACATAAAGAATTCAAGTGAGCTTGCATGGGTAGACATGTCTTTAATCAGTGAGCATATGACTTCGTAATGTTAATATCCCTTACATTAGTGGGTTAGCACACGATGCTGGATACTTGATAACAAACCCAATAGCTTCAACCATCAATAGCTTCAACTTCCTCATTATTAAGGTAGAGAGAAAATCCTACCTCCAGAAAAAGATACACAAGCCTCTCTACATTCCTCTTCACTCTCAAAGCGGTTTGCATTTCCATTGCAGCCACCATACCAAAACTGAGCACAAGCATTGGCTTGTTTATCATAATACCATTTTATGATGTAAACGCGGCATGGACCTTGGTCTAGCCTGAACTTGCACCGGAGGCCCAGGATACTTTCTAAAATAAAGACAAAAACATTAGAAACAATTAAATTTGTAAAAATCAATCATATTGTGTATATTTTAACTTTTAAACTCTGGTTTTATTTTCTTTTTCTTCTGTTATTGCTACACAGCAGTTTAATGTTTGCTTTTACTTGTAAAGATGTTAGCTTTGAAGGCAAGTTCATCTTAGGTCAAATAAACAGTTCCTTTACTGCCATGGTTCTAGTAACTCCAGAAATAATAGTAATATGGCTTCACATAAGAAGGGCAAACACCACGAATTTGATAATTTTGCCATCTAATTAGCAGCAGCCAGTCTTGTGAGCAACCCAAAGTTGTAAGCGAGTTGCATCCGCTATTTTTGAACCGCAAGAATCCTTCTGCAGTACATTGCTTCAGTACATTAGTTCTCCTTGTGGTGGGGGGGGAAGAGGTGTTAGGATTGTGAGAATAATCATATATGTAGCTTCAGACTTTTATAAGATGTTTGTGCTACTTCTCCAATACAGTGGTAGTAATTATGAACTTACTAGTTAAATTTGAATGTAAAGATTGAAGGTCTAATGATTTGTACAGATACGTTGTCACATCAATATTCTGTCTTTGGCAACTGGTATGTTGACACTTACCCAAAAAAATGTTATTGCCAGAATAATAGTCACACCTGTGTTCCCAGGAAGCATGGGAACATCTCTATTGCTCTCTTCTGTTGCTCCCATTATAATACACTATTACATGACCCCCAAGTAATGGGCATTTCATATGAAAAGAATCCGACCTTTGAGCAATCAGCTGATTACTATATATTCCTTCAAATGGCTAAACATCATTTTTACATATTTTCCTGGCACGCCTCAGCAACCACTATGTTCTCTTTCTGATGCCATTTATGAGCTCTGTCTCAGGTTATAGCTGGCCCTGCTCTTGCTGTAAGTGGATCAGTGGGATTTGGAATTTGCTGAACAGGCTGGACAAGAACTGTGACTAGGTCTGTTACAGAATCCTGAAATGGATTGTCTTCCACACAATGGATTCACTAAACCTTCAGAGAGTGGAACAAAATTACTTTGCCTTAAAGCCTTATGAAATGTTAGTGGTGGGATAAGAGGAAACAAAATAAAAAACTAGTTATGATCTATAACCTGGTCTTGGTGTGAGCCCTGCAGTTGAAAGAGATGATGAGATCACTTTATCTGATGCTGGTGGCTTAGATGGCAATAATGGTACCACAGCTGCAGGTGAAAAACAGAATGACATAATTGACTTTTTGATCAGCCAAAAATGAAGTTGAAGACTGAATGATGACAAAAATACCTCTACTGTCCACTGTTAGCAAGGATGACTGTTCCTCCTCCTCTTGTTCTTCTTCATAGGCTTCATATACCACCACAGGAGGTACTTTGGTCTGAAATAGGCATTTTTTTGCTTTCCTTTTCAGATACAGTCAAGTGGCTTAAAATGAACAAGCCCTTTATCATTTAGAAGCATTCTAATGTTTTTCCTTCCCATTTACCCTGACTTCAGTGTTAAGAATCAGGATTTTAACCTCACCTGGCTGGTTACCAGGAAGGTTGCATATCCTAAACCTGGAATCTAGATTTTTTTTTTTTAGTTGACCTTTACTGAATTTTATGTATAAGCTTAAAAATATAGGCTATAATTTAGTTTAATTATTATTCTTACTTATTACAGTGTAATTGTATTTTACTAATTGTATGTTTCATACAGTTGCACAAGTATTACTGTATTAAACACAGGAATAATAATCCTTGTAATAGTATCAGGAATAAATTATAGCCATTAGATAACTGCATGCATGTAACATCAGAACTCTTACTTGGAACAACCAGCTCTGAGGATATGAAGTTAAAGGAGCTATTACAGTACCTGTCCTGTAGAAAAGTAGGGGGAAAGTTCCAGATCACAGTAACAGAGAAGGATTTATATATATGTATATGTGTACATATATATAAACCTCTTGCTTATTAAAGCCTTCTGAATTTTCATACCACAGATAATGGTTGAGGAAGATCGCCAAGACTTGGAGGACTTTCTACTGTAGATACTCCAGGTATCTGTGCTGAAAGTGATTGTCTATTAACATTGTTGTTCTGAAGTATGTAATGTAAAGAACTTGAAGATACTGAGTGGAAAGATGGTCCACTTAGGCTTGCACCGTTTCCATTACGGTTGTATATTAAGGTACCGTGTTCATCTTCACAAAATTGATTGACTAATTTGGACTCCAGAGCTGTTTAAAAGAAAAAAGTTTTAAAAAATCATCATACTGAGAAATTCAATGTGGTTTTTGAATTTGGATTATTTATATACATAGCTAATACACAGGTAATCCAGTATTTACGTGCATCTAAGAAGATCATTCCATGCACTCTGGACTATGGCTTTTGTCACAAATTTGCTGGCCTGTAAGTGCTCTACATGGTGCTAAATACAGTGAGCTCACCTAAAGGTGTTCATCTGAGGTTAGTAACAACTACTGGTAGGAAAATAACTGCTTACCTTGTTCGTGTGAACAACCTGATGAAAACGGGTTATTTCCCAATGGAAGTGAATAAGTAGAATTTACCCCAGTGGATTTGGTTCTGGTTTCCAGTCCAGCAGATTTCCAGTGCATGAGGATTTACCCAGCTTAGAAAACTATTTCAAGCATCTGTTTTCTTACACTGTAGATAGCATCCCACCACCTGCGTGGTGTGATGAATCATTGCCCTATAACACAACCCCTTAAAAGGAGAGTCTGTATCTCTAGTGATCCCATGAAAATAGCCCTCTCTTCAGGTGGTTCCTGTTACTTGGCATCTTGTAACTTTATCCTTATCAGCATCAAAACACGACATAGCCACAAAGATACCGCTTTCCCCCACCCTGCCCCACTCTAAGAAGCATCAGACCCCAGGCAGAATAAAACTGCAAGGAACGCACCTGGGAGGGTGTTAAAGTCATCAATGAGGTACATGTGTTCTCTGTCTGGGTCTGAAGCAATCAGATTTAGCTCATGCACAAACTCAGCCTGTGTTGGGTCTGAAGTGTTTACAATTCCTATTGCATACATTTCGATGTTGGCCGCGTGAGCCTCCCGAACGGCAATGTCGAGCCTCACAGCTTCTCTCTTGTCTGCTTGGCCATCTGTCAGCACAAGGGCTACTTTTCGCACGCCTGTGCGAGCACCAAAAAATCCTTCCTGGGTTGCCTTGCGGATAGCAGTCCCTGTGTAAGTCCCTTCTCCCATGTACTGCATTTTCCTGATTGCTTGCTTAACGTCCTGTTGAGTTGTGTACTTGCTGAGACCAAATTCTAGCCGGACTTCTAAACTGTATAACACAAGGCCAATTCTGGTAGTGTTTCTGCCTACAGTTACTCTGTCTACTAAAGCAGTTACAAAGTCTTTGATAATCTCAAAATTCTCTGGTCCCACGCTCTCAGAGCTGTCAATCACAAATACAAGCTCCATTGGAATTTCCTTACATTTAATACCGCAACCTGCAAAGGGAGAATAAAGAAACTTGTCAAGTCACGATGACTTGTCTGGGTATCCTTTTGGAAGGGAGAAGAATGTCATGAAAAAAATAGAGTTTGAAATAAAAAAATTCTTAAGTACTTACCACATATCTCTTTAATTAATTTAATTATATCTTCTCTCTGGATATGAAAAAAAAAAAATTTTTACAATTTCCCTCTTTCAAGTGAAGTGAAAAATCTGTTTCCTACAGGGACTTACAAAAAAACTTACTGTTTAACTTTCAAGCCTGACCTTCCAAACTTAGAATGAGTCCTGCATTTTATAATTATCTATTTTACATAGCATATAAGAATCAATACCACCCTTATCTAAAACAATTAACTACTGTTATTATCAATAATGTTTTGTGATTATTTGGTTCTCATTAAAACTTAAAGCCCATTCATATTTTAGTATCTGAATAATATGGATATCCCTTTTAAATGTATTGGGAGTGCAGAAATGGACCCAACTTCAGGAAGTGTAGTGCGGTAGTGAGCTGGCATGTGACAGACAGCAGCAACACAGAATGGGATTGCAATTTGGGAACCACCCCACTCTACTACCCAGCTTTCAATTGGTGGTGGCAGGGGGAAGCTGCTGTCTTCAAAACTCTTCAGAGAAGTGATAGCTTCTGTGACATGCAAACAAAGTGCTTCTCGTTATTAGAGCAATCAGTTGTTATATTTTTTGAAGTGCATGACAGGAATCATTTGGTGTTGAGTCAGTCTTTTGAATACAACCTTTTGCTACTCCTGCTCAGCTCCCATCATAAACCTCAGTAGTATTTATGTACTCACTGACATGCTTTATTGAATCTGGGTCTAGTGCAGTTCAAGCTAGCAGAAATGTAATTAGGTTTATGGCATGACAGACCATGACAGGTTTGAAAATCCTTGCTCCTTAGACTCTTAAATACCTTTTAAAAAAACTTCCTGCAGTAGGTACACACTTAGGTCATCCAGCACTAACTGTAAAATAACACGTGATGGAAAAAGAAAATCACTGGGAACTTTAAGTTCCATTGCAGCATAAACTGGGTGAGAAAAAGTCAGGAACTTCTGCAGTTTCTTTTTATATTATTACTGAGACCACTTCTAGTCAGAAAGCTCTTTCCAAAATCATTCAGGTAGAATACATTGCCTCTGATAGTATCTCACATTGCTTCTATCTTGTTGTAATGGGATTTAAATAATGGAATTTGCTTACTGTTAGGCCTTGCTCTCCCTTTGGTCCAGTTTTGCCCTGTAACAGTGATTGTTAATTAAGCAACTGCAATTAGTCAGGAACATTGTAATTCAGAATATAACTTCATCAATACTGCTGTTAGAATAGGATTTGTCCAATAAGAACTTTATCTAGAAAAAGTCATGTTCTTGTGATTGTACCTTGTGCATGCAACATCTACAGCCTACTCAGGTGGTGAGGTTTTTGTGGGAATTGGATGACCTCAAGTCTCCCACCGGATCATGGATTGTCAGTTTACACTGAAAGGGAGAATCTGTGCAAAGCTTCCCTGTTTACTACATTGTGTTTGTGTCCTTTCTGTACTCCTGGCTGACACCCTGGAATGATCAGAATTCTGCTGTATCATCTGTGAGTCTAATAGGGCCAGTGTCAGGGGAAGAACAGCAATGGTGTTTATGTATCCCTATTTAATATATGCAAATGTCAGAGTAAAAGGGCACCACATTTTGCTTTCCAGCTTTTGGGCCCCTGCCCATCAGCAGAAGTTACTGTTTTGCCTCTGATCATCAGCTTTAAGGGAAAGTCTGGGCTACAGTTACTTGGTAGCCATGGAATACAATTGCATAGTTTGGTCTTAAACATGGCAACAGACTTTTCCCTGCCTTAAGAAAGAAACCCCATATATGGGAAGTGGGATTTTCAGCATGGAAATGTCTTCTTTATGCTTTTAAAGGTTTTAATCTTTTCAGTTTCTTGTTTCAGATTGTATGTAGTTAAATAGCAAAAAGAACACACAGCTTTATTTTTAAGCAGTTTAAGAAAACAGACATGATAAACCTGAGTTACTCACAGGTTCTCCAGATAAACCAGGGTCACCCACATCACCTTTTTCTCCTTTTTTCCCCTTTTCACCTGTGGCTCCTCGATCTCCCTTTAAAACCATGTTGGTATGTAGACAGAAAGTGAGAGTCAGGTTTTTTTGCATGCTTCACATTTCTCTCTAGCTACTTTGTCGATTTCACCTTCAGCTTCTGACAGGAGTTACAAATCTTTGTTAAAGACTATTTAAATCAATCTGTATTTGTGAACTTCCTGAATAACTTACTGTGTTGGCTAAACATTTTTATTGGAAAAATAGCTGAAGCAGATCGAAGAATGAACCATCTGGAACAAGTACATGAGGACAGAGAGGTTTCATGGGATATTTCCAGTTCATGGTGGAAATTATTATCTAAGAAAAATAAGATAACAGCTGGGAATTTGAGAAGAAAGGCAAGGACATAGTTGGAATGCATAATAGGAAGATCACTCTGAGAAACTTTTTGTCCCAGAAAAGGTATTTGGACTAGCAAGCTGATGAATTACTGCCTCCTGGTTTGATTTTTAGTAGGCTGTGGGACTTTCCACGGTCTTTCTGAGCTGATGTGATCACATCCAAAAATTGATTCCAACCCACATTTCTCTTTTTTAACACTGATGGAGTCCCCAAATTTTGCAAAGAAAGGCAGTAGTATTAAATATAATATCTGTATTTCTTCCAACTGCAGTAGAAATCTCATTAAAATAAGCAATATTGAAAGAGATTTGTTATAAAATATTAAAATGATCACATGAATCCACTATCACAGAATCCACATGCCTTCAATGAGAGCTGACTGTAGTGAGCATTTTCAGTATGTTTGGTCTAGGACACCAGCTCTGATGCAGTTATCATACCTTCTGTCCCAAAAGCCCTTCTCCAGGGGGCCCTCGTGGTCCTGGCATTCCTTGAATTCCTTGTTCCCCCTAAGGATTATCCAAGTAGTGACATTAGCCCTTTAATTCCCATTAATTAATTTTAAGTGTTCAAAGAGAAAATTTTCAAACTGCATTTTATCAAGTGTCTTGAGGCACTTGAGACAGTGTAGTAGTTAGCATATACTTTTCAAATGCTTCATCAGTACGTCTGCTCTAAAGATAGATAATATCAAACAATTGCATGTTCATTATTGGTTCTAATTCTCCTGTTCCCTCTTTCCATCCCATTTTATTCCTTCTCATTCCCATTTTATTCTTCTCATTCCCATTTTTAAAGTCTGCCTCATCTGATCTATGCTTTGGGTCAAAGTTCATATTACAGGGAAAAATGAATATTGCACATAGAATCAGGATGGCCGCTCTCTGCCATAGGTGGTCCTTCATATAACTACTTCAGACTATCTCTGTGGGCATGAGAACTGGGGAAGAGGGAATGCTATTTTTAATTTTGTATGGCTATCTTTCCTTGATAAAAGATGCCCCTGCTTCCTCCTCCCTCACACTCTTGGGCTTGTTTACTTCAGTAGAGACAGAACATATTTTGTAGGTGACTCATGTTACCCTTCTCATTTTCTAGCCTGAGGTTCTCCTCATACAAGAAACAATGTGAAATCTCCTTAACGCTGTGATAGTCAGATTGACCACTCAACACAGGTTAAACATTGAAGACACTCAGTCTGTTTACCTTAATTCCTTGAATACCTTCTCCAGGAGGTCCCAGAGAGCCAGGTGGCCCTGGGCGCCCTGTAGTTCCCTAGAGAGAAACCCTGCATATGTTAAATACAATATTCATAATAAAAATACACGACAAACTGTTATACTACCACGTGGCTTCCTGTCCATCCTCTGCCAAATTGGTGTCTTTTTATAAGTAGTGAGGATAAGATTTCTCTAGCTGACAAAGTCTCTTTTTACCCTTTGTCAGATTATTAAAATGCACTTTATACTTCAAAGGAGTTACCCAGGGCTTAATGTTTATCAAACACGAATCACCTTACTGATAGAGATATACTTTGCACTGAAGGACGGATTGTATTGGTAGGACATTGGGAAATGAATTAAGATTTAAGAGAGGATTATTACCGTTGTCTTATCTTTCATCACTATTAAGCTTACATCATGAGACCTACAGCCATATATAGTCATGTGGAATTGCAAAGACTGTTGCTAATTTACAAGCTAGTTTTTAAATTTTTAAATGAACTCTAGAGGAAATGTTTCCGTTCCCTACGTTATACTAAGCAATCAAAAAACCAGTATGCCTGTAACTGTAACAGTAGATAGGCAAGACATGGTGAGGCCATTAATTCTGACCAGTGCTAGGTCTGAAGGAATTTTTGCTGCTCAATTGCAGCTAGTGTCTGCAAGAGCTAAATGCTTGTCACAGATCTTCACTGCAAGGTTAGGTAGAAGGCCATGGCTTATGGCTAGTCACCAGACGCAATTCTGATTTTCTGCAAAATTAATACTCTGTATGTCTTAGTGATCTTATTTGTTGGATTTAGTTGTTCCTAGTGAAGACAGAAAACTTATAGATGTGTATGCATGATCACACATTTTTATGCTTTTTTTTTCCTTTTCTCTTTTAGAAAATAAACAATGAGAGACATAATTGGTTAAAAGACTTACTTTTGGTCCTGGCAGGCCTTCTCCTGGGGGACCTGGGAGACCAATTGGTCCTCTACTACCGGGATCACCCTGAAAGTTGATACTTTAAAAAATAAGTAGTGAATAACAAAGTTTAATTTATACCAAAGCTTAAATTATCTCTACTATTTCCACCATCTGTTATACTCAAATGAATAAGGATTGGAGATCAGCACAGTGCAAGTCTAAACAATGCTAACCCATGAATACTGCAGGCAGGACAATAAAGTTACTGGGGATAAACGATGGCTAGCAGTCTAAACATATTCAAGACATGTACAGTCAATTATGCAATAGTTACACAGGAGTTACAATTCCTGTATCATAAGATGAACTCCAGGTTCCTCAAACAAAAAAACCTTCAACTGCCTGTATGATCCCAGCTGTCCTGCAAGCAGCATCAGGATGAGTTCTGAAGTGAAGCTTGAAGGTCTTCTATGGGATCTTCCTTTTATATACTGACACATAAATTAAAGCTGGATTTTAAAAGTATTCTGACCATGACTTACAGGTAGGAATTATATCTGCATGAAGTAGAGTACACATGCATTTAGTTTTCCAGAAGTTAAGCCTGTACCTTAGGTCCCGGTAGTCCAACTCCATCTGGGCCTTGTTCACCAGGAATCCCAGGAAGGCCTGGCAAGCCCTCAAATTATATGCACAGAATATTAATTTAATTTACAGCTATATTAACTGCACGGGTTTGTTATTAATATGGCATTATCTTGAATATGTCGTCTCTTCATGGGATCGCTGTATTCTATAATTAGGTAAATCCTACTCTGATCAGCCAGAAGTGGCATCAGTGGCATGTGCAGGAGTGTTGTGGGTCATGCAGGAGGTTTGCATGTGATTGAAGACAGAGGAGTCTGATCCAGAGAGGGAGGTGCAGAAGCAGTTCTGTGTTGAATTGCACAAAAATATCAGGAAGCTTTATAAATCATAGTCCAGTTTCCTTTTTTACATTAATTAATTTTGATTCCTCATTGTTACAATTGCATGTACTTTTACTGTTGCCTGTAGTACAGGTTAAAGGGGTGTAAAGTACATTCACCAATTCTTTGCCACACCTTCAAAAAGGTGATGACCAGAACTGAGGACAGTTTGTTCTTCTGGCTCTTTGGACAGCAGTTGTGTTTGGAGTGGTTCTGGAAGATAGTGTTGCCCTGAGTTCACATCCACGTGTAATGGACACAGCTGCTTAGCTGGACTACACTCTCTTGTTTGTATGGTTGGGCAGAAGACAGTACCCTGCATCAAGACACTGAGGGAACTCATCGAGTCATCAGTGATACTACAGGAAAAAAAAAAGCTCCACTTGGAATGTTTTACATTGTGTAATCAGGAGTAGTGGAGGACATGGAAGGTCTTGTACTATTTCAGGAGATTTCCTTTTCCCACTATGCTGAAATGCATTTCCACAGTCAAGCATTTTTAGGCTTTTAGACCAGCAAATCTTTCCTAGCATGTCAGCCTTGGAGGGTAATCACATTGGTGTAGCACCTATTTATTCCCAGTTTACATTAAAAAAATGTCAATAAACTTACAGGTGGGCCGGGATAGCCATCTCCTTTTGGCCCAAAGGGCCCAGGGGGTCCTGGAAGGCCTCGGTCACCCTGATGAAGGGAGGAAAGACAGCTGAGGTGAATACCAATACAATTGCTAGCAGGAAATTTTCCATTAAAGTGAAACTTCCTTGGCAAATACACTGTAAGTTGATTCTGTCTACCTGCTAATGTATTTTTCTGTGTGAATGATTATTGTAGGTTTCTAATCCTGGACTAATACTGGAATATTTAATAGTGCTGAGGACTTACAGGACCTTTCACTTCTAAGTCACTAATTTGAATCTTTTTCAAGAGCTCTGTCTGTTGTCATTTGTGTCCTACATGTAAGAAAGAATTATTTCAGTCACGTTCCCCATATTTTTATCATGATTACTATTATTCCAGCTTTGGGGGAACAAGCCCAAATTTACAGCCAGAATTCTAGCTTGGGAAGTGAATTACTCAGTAGCTACTTTATATAATTCTTATAACTGAAGATAGATAAACTGCTGCAGAGTATTGAGCAAACTGGATAGCTTCTGCACATGCTGTATATTTGTGTGGTGAGATAAGGGATGTAGGGCAGGGGACAACAGTGGTTTGTATGGCCAATTTAAAATATTTTTTTTCTATCACAAGGTTCCTGTCTGGTTTTGTTGTTATAGAAGTTTATTTCCTATGATGCTGTGGAACCTCATTAAAGCTATTGAGTATAACAGGAGCTTTCTATCAGAGACCTACAGTTAAGCTCCTTTCATGGGTCCAGATAACTGGAGTATCTAAGAACAGATTTACTATCATCATTCCATCATCATCATCTTCTCTTGTTGAAAGAAATTTAAGGATCTTTAAAACCACTAACTGATCAAAAAGGGATAGAGATTGTTTCTTGTCTCTCATGCTTCTGTTTCTGTGTTCAGTTCACTCAGAACAAGGGATAAGGGCTATGCTCAAAAGTACCACCAAACTCTCTAAGTAAAAAAGCAAAAGACAGGAAGAGCAGGATCTAGTTTATTTTGAGAAACATGGGGTTGGTTGTATGTCCCAGGTTTCTTGGTGTTCTGACAAAGTCAGCCCTGGAATGCTGAGCAGTTTACAAAAGTTGAATCTAAGTTACACCTGCCTACACAAACCCAGTCATTTTTCTCTGCCATATGAAAGCTTACGGCTCATGGAATCTGGAAGATCGACCATCCGTGTTTTTCTAGCTCTGCAAATCCTTATATTCTGCCAGTGCTCAACAACATGTTAAGAATTGTGGAACACTTGGCCATCTTAGGCAATTTGCTGCTGCTTCACTGAGATCCTGCCTTATTTTACAGTTCCGTCAGAAATTAGTTTACCAATTTGGGAGCTACCTTTGCCCCAGGAAGCCCAAAACCTGGTTCTCCAATTGGTCCAACAAGACCAGGTAACCCAGTGTCACCCTGCAATGAAGAAAATATATACTCTAGTTATGTATTTTATTGAACACCAATCACAGACTGTGGTTTTGAATTTCTGTTATGAAAAAAACCCCATAATAGCTAATTTTAGTTATTGCTATTGCAAGCATTAAACACCAAAAGCAGAAGAAAGAAACATATTTTGATATCCAAGGTTATCCAAAACAAAGCAATGAAGATAGATAGGCCACACATCAAGCTCACATACATTTAATACCAGGGAATGGTGGCAACTAGACTGGATACTCATAACTCTGTTTATAGGAAAGCAGTTTTAGTTGACCTCATAAGGCTGAAATTTACACAAATAATAGCGTGCCCTACTTCACAGCTTTAATGTTGTGTTTATAAGCACTAGAAGCTAGAGTGCGGATGTTACCTTTGGTCCAGGCACAGCTCTTCCAGGAGGGCCTGGCATTCCAAGACGCCCTGGCACACCAGGCTCTCCCTGCAGTGAAAGAAGGAGAGCAAAAATGATGAATGTTTCTGAAAGTGAGCATGAGCATTTTACAGAGAAAAACAATGACATAACAATTTATAATATTCCGTTAAATTCTATCAGAATTTCTAATATTCTATGTGGAGTGAAATCGAGCTATTTGAAGAACTGATAACAAGCAAAGTTCTAATTTTTTAGTGGAAATGAGATTATTCTCAGTCACTAAGCAAATATATGTTATTTGAAATTCCTTTCTTAGTGCATTCAAGATTTGGTCCAGCACATCCAGCACATCCAGCACTCAAGGCCTCCTGCCGAGCTGTGTAGGCATATGGAAAACATGTATATTTTTCTCTTAGGTTAGACTGTTTTAAATCGTCCTCTCACTATACTTTTTAACCCCTTTTATTTTTCCTCTTACATGAAAATAATCTTATGTGTATAAATGGGAGAAGCCTTAATAAGGAGGAGAAACATGGACTAGCCCTTCTCTCAGTCTCAGTGAGTACTGATTATTTGAACAGAAACTTCAAATCCATAAAGAATATCAGCCATGAGTCAGTGTAAGGGAAAAGAAAGTGCTGTCACATATGTGTATGCCATACACCCTAATCTTCCCAAATATTTCAGCATAAAAATACCAGTATTAGTGCCTCTTAACTTCTCCCAAACTGACAGGGAAGCAGTATGGTAAATGCAAAGTTCTTTTTAAAATGCTTCTTAGATGTTTATAGGGATCATGGTGTGTCTGCTTAGAGAAGCCTTAGCTCAATTTTTTTTTTTATATAGTTTACTTTTTAAGCAGCAAGTTCATTCTGGGACAGTTGTTTCTGACATCTAGACCAAAGCAACACACATGGTAATAAACCTACTTTAGCACCAGCAGGTCCAGGCACTCCTGTTGGTCCTGTTAATCCACGTATTCCTCTCTGACCTTGATCTCCCTACAAAAATGGAGAAGACTTCACACATACCGAATAATAATGAACATTTTGTAACTGAAATGAATTGTAAGTATCAGGGAAAGACAGTGAATTTCTATCTCATAGCTGGTGCCCACGAGCTGTTCCTATTGCCTTCACTGGCAAATCAGCTATTTCTGGTCCTTAATTGTCCAGTTTTGGATTTTTACAGTTAAAACGACATAATTTATTCTGAAATTAAGTTAACTGACTTCCCAGTGAATACTGTGAAAAAAATAAGAACCAAAAGGAGTCTTACAGATTACATTCTTGCAGCTCAAAAACCAAGTTAAGTAATTAGGTTTCAAAGATAGTATCTAAGATAAATAAACCAGTATAAGATAATTCACTCAAAGGTGGTATTTTTTTAAATTTTAATTCAAAGGCAAATAGGAATATCACTTGACCACAATGCCCTCTCAGATTGATCAACTTATACTTCTGGGCAGAAAAACCTAAGAAGAGGATAAAGTTTGTAAAGGGATAATTGCTATTTAAATGTATAGGCTGTAACATAAGGCTGTAAGAGTAACAACAAAAATGAAATAGCTATGAGTACAGAATCTTTCTGAAAAAGTTCTGATACAGGAATTAATTATATCGCTCCATCATGTCATCTGCTAGTATTCCTTACCTAAGTAATCTGAAAACAGGTGGATGCCTTGATTTTCCTCCCTACACTGCCCTTCCAGCTTCTTGCATTTATGATACTTAATATGTTTGTTTCTCTTCTATGGAGACACTTAATCTCTGTGTGTCTTGGACAATTATTCCAGCAATTTCCAGAGTCTTTATTTCACAGGATACAGATGCTGATATAAGAAACCAGAATAACTTCTCCATCTGAGAATCAGTACAGATGACAAGTGCAAGAGACAGAACCTAAAAGATCAACCCAGTTAGTTCTTTGTGAACTTTTTGGACCAGATACTACCACAGGTACTGGAAATTGTGAGCCACTGAACTGTTGTTCTGTAAATTAAAGAGAAAATAAAATCCTGGGTTGTCTTTTATTATCTTCACTATTTAAAACATTGGTTTAGGCAGAGGATGAAATAAACCCTGCATTCAACTGCTTTTAGAAGCACTCATTAGCCTATTCCTTCTATTCATTGATGTATTATTTCTTTGTTACTTACAATAAACCATAAAAGACAAGGCTTTAACTAACCTATTCCTGGAACATTACAATTTTGAATGTCACCTATAGTAAGAAATTCTCACCTTTTCTCCCTGTATTCCAATCCCTGGAGCACCTTCAGGACCTCTAAGACCAGGTAACCCAGGTTCACCCTGGAATATAAAAATCAAACAGCATTTCAGAGAACTGTGTAGATACAGTGCAAGATCAACTCTCTATTCACTTGAATATGCTCATTAAAATCTCAGACCTTTTAGAGTCAGTGGCAAAACTCCCACTGATAACAGTGGGCCCAGGATTTTCTTCCTGTACTCAGAAGCAACTGTTGTAAAACTGCATGGATTGCATGAAGTAGTATGTGTTCTTCAGTGATGGCTGGACACTCAGTATGATAGCTATAAAGCAGACTTTGCCATTTCACAGGGACAGAAATGTGTTTGGGTTAGTGCTTCAGCACTGTTTAGCTTAGGGTTAAATGTACTAACTTGCTTTGCAAACAACTCTACTTTTGAAGAAGTGGAGGCCAAAGGACTGATAAAGAGCATGCTGTGCTAAAAAGTATCCCTGAAGAAGAGCTGAAAGACTGATAAAGAAAAAACATCCTGCCCCAGCAGGTGCAAGAATTGGGGTACTGCCAGAGAGGAATGAACTCAACAAAGGTCAGTAGTAACTAGGGTGAAAGTGATGGGGGGATTGCAACTACCCACGCAATTAAAGGGCTATGCAGATGAGCCCCACATACCTTCAAGAGGCATATGTGCTAACTTGAATAGGCCTGACCAATAGCAGATTATATGGTAATTGCTAACAAATTAGTATAATTTCAGGCAGGTTTTTCTAATCCCATAACAAGATAAATATGTTGTGAAGGGTCCATGTAGTGTGCTGGCTTTGTGGAATTGCCACCTAGCACCCATGTCTGCACACATAGAATAAACTAAGTACCTCTGCTCTGAGTGTGTATTGGTGTACTGCACACCAGGTAATGACCCCACTTCTGGGACAACAAGTATGTATAATTTTAAATATATGGAATTTCTGATTCTAGGAAAATACTGAGGTCAGAAGGCTACAAAAGGTTGTCTGTGGCTATTTTAGTGGTATCCCTTCTGAGTTGCAGGGCATTTGGTGGATTAAAAGCAGCCAGCAAACGGTAAACAAGATAAGATAACCACTCACTCCAAACCAAAAAAAAGTTATCCCTAAAGGGTATGTTTGAAAGAATTTTTTTCACTGAAAAATGTATTACTTTTCCCCTTGTCCATGTACACTCTTATATCAGCACAGGGAGAACAGTAGGAATGCTTGGAAGGAAGGAGGTAGACTGCAGAGAGATATGAACCAACCTTTTGTCCAGGGGCTCCATCTTCTCCTGGAAGACCAGGCAGACCTGCCAGTCCTGAAGGGCCTGGCTCACCCTGAACATCAATAAAAAGTAAGTCCTCTTATTAAATGCAGTCTTGGAACTGTTCTTTCTCTGAATCAAAAAAATCTATTTTTAAAAAGCTTACTAAACCATATATATACATTTATAGCAAACATTTATGCAGATGAGCCAAAAATCTTGGGTGTTTTTATAAAGACTCTTTTCATGATCTGGAACTGTCCTATTGTCTGACTGTTTGAATTGGGCATTTTATCTATGCAAGTAATGTTATTAGCTATTGATGCTCCAGCTTATTCTTAAAAAATAATGTAATCATTTCATTAAGTGGCAACATTTCAGATAGAGCTGACTGGGACAGGATGATTACTGTCTTGCTTATGAAAGTCAGTACAAGTCTATTGTCAATGGAATTGTCATTGGCCTATTTGTGTAAAGTTCAAGAACCTGACCTGCTTTTAGATGAAGTGGAATCATCTGGGGTCAAAAGGATCTCTTCCCATGTTTTATGTTAATCTGGCTGTTAATGACATGTTAATACCTTGGTCACTTTAGCACTAAGATAATCTGGTTACAGCTTCCTCTTCTCTAAGCAATTGTACTTTCTGTCTAGCAGCACAGCTTGTTTCCTGCATGAAGGTGTGAGGATGTGGCTGCTGCTCTGTTTACATCCTAGCTTTTGTGAAAGGGAAGAGGCAGCATGATAACCACTGTTCAGTGCCTTTTTTTACCAGCCCTGGCTATAGTTTACTGAGAGGACTGCAAGTTCTGGCAACTGTTAAATACTCTGGATGGTGTTCTGGACAGAGGTGTAGGTGAGCTCTACGCAACACTGATGAGCATGGGCCAGGCATGGGGAAATTTTCAGTCACAATAAATTGTACTACTTTTGTACAGAACCTGCTGTATTTAAAATGTTCCCATTTCTGGAGGTTATTGAAAGTCCTAAGAACCTAGGTTTTATTTCTAAACCTATTTATGAGTGCCTAGAAAAAGGATACCCAGGAACACATATTTCAAATCCAAATACATAAATAAACAAACAAACTAATAAATTCCTGTGTTAAAGATGTACCTTAGAACCAGGTTCTCCAATACCTCGTTCTCCTGGCACTCCAGTCTCTCCTGGCAAGCCTTGTTCACCCTTAAGTAGAAATTAATTTTTAACAGTGTTACCATGGAAATATATAAAAGCATATTCTTCGTTGCTTATATGTAAAGAAAGATTAGTGTGATACTGTCTCTAGTCACAAAGCTTGGGAATCTGCAGCATGCTTTGAGCTCTCACCAAAAACTTGTTGGAAATGATTATTGCTGTAAATCTATCATTATATGTCCCTGCAAATGTTTGCTGCCAAAGTAGCTGATATTTCAGGAGCGTATCTGACATCCACAGACAATTCACCCTTCTCTTTCTTTTTACCAGTGGCAAAACATATCCCTCCACAGTCACTGAAATGGTAAGAGTTGATCTTTGATGCTGCAAAATACTTTGCCTTTCATGGACACATCTATAGTGCTTTTGTACTATGCCTCAATAGCCTTCAGTCATTCAGAACTTTATCTGTAACCTCTTTTGGAAAAACACTTTAAATCTCCATTCCAGACACTTCAAGGATGATGCCTTTCATTAACAGTTCTGTATTTTACAAACCAGCCAAGGCTAAATGACAGTTTTCATTGTACCATGGACCATTCTTAACTGCTAGATACAGTACATACACAAAGTCAGGTGAGACAACAGGCAGCTGGAGTAACAAGGTAGCCAATCTGTAAGCTATATATGTATTTATGTCTAGTGTTGGACTTAGTAGGGCTGTATAGATAGTTGGTCTCTATGATCTTGAAGATCTTTTCCAACTGAAACCATTCTATGAGTCTGTGATTTTTCTGGAATGGAAGCAGTAAAGTGAGGATAAAATATTGCATTGAAATGTTGGTGGTGTTCTGTGTTAAGTGCAACTACTTTTTGGAATTCATTCCCTGCACTTGATATGGTGGAACTGCAGGTTCAAGGCAGCTGACCCTTTCTCCAGAAACTTATCAGACAAAGTACAGTTCATTGTCCAATACGTACTATCTTGCAGGTTCTGTGGTAAGCCAAGCCAAAATCTAAATAGGTAGCTATGCCATGGGTTTATCAAGGCTTTTCAGTGGAGTAGGATTGGCTTTGCAGTGTAATAATACTAGTAAAGAAAATTTTCTGCAGCTATGTCAATACTTAGATTGGTGTTCAGCACCTTAACCAAACATACAGACCATTTCTTAATGTGGAAACATAACAGTAAAAACAGCACAGTAGCTTTTACTTCAGAAAATTACCTAACCTTTGGTCCAGGTAGCCCCTGTCCTGGTAGCCCTCTAGAGCCAGGTGGTCCTTTTGGGCCCTCCACTCCCTGAAAAGGTCAGGTAAGTAATTATTAAAAATAAAAAATTCTTTGTTACTATGCATTTAAGTGTGAGGTGAGGGGGAAGTAAAAACTGTACCTTCTCTCCTTGAATTCCAATTCCAGGTAATCCAATTGGTCCAGGTAAGCCAGGAGGACCAAATTCACCCTGTCAAACAAAGCTTGCTTAGTTATGTAACGATAAGAGAAACAATCTGGGGCAACTGTGCTAGTACATGATGACTTAACCTCTCTTGAAGTCACTGAAGCTGGAGATCTGACCTTTTATCTTTCATAGATGTATTTATTCCCCACTAGTTCAGTTGCAAACAATTGCTGGTCTATTTTTCCATTTCTAAACCCTAACTTTCCACAGAATCAGATGCTTTTTGTAACATTTCCTATTTTAACATGAAGAAATGTTAAAATAGGCTGGGAAAGTTTATTTTGGCATAAATCTCTCTACCTTATTACCCAGGGCCTATTGTGAGTTCCTTGCCTCGTTACACCTTTTGTAGGGAACATCAACCTTTTATTCCCTGCATTACATAGATTTATTGGCACTTTGTTAATCCCTTGCTATATTTACTGCTCACCTTTTCACCTTTTATGCTGATGCCTGGAAGTCCACGAGGGCCTTTTGGTCCATCAAAACCACGGTCTCCCTGTGTGAAAACATAGTAGTATGTTAACTGTAGAAGCACACAGCTGCTCTCGCTGAAGTAACTAGAGACACTGTTTGCTCTATTATCTTAAAAAACAAAATGAGAAGAACCAGAAAGTAGCTCCTGGATCTGTTTTCCAGGATACCAAAGAAATAATATTTTCAAATAATCCTGCCCTGCAGTTAGGAATTGTTGATGAAAGAGCTGGATGAGCTGCTTCTTATCTTTCTGCCCACCTCGATTACCTAGGTCCTGTCCTGCTTCCCTTAAAATCAATGACAAAACCACAACTGCCTTAAATGTCAGCCGGGCTGAGTAATGAGCCTGAAAGCTGAATTCTGCTGGTTTTCTCATGGGTTAATTGTGTTAAGGTGTGGCAATGGGGATCTGGCTCTCAGGCAGAATTTTGACCATGCCAAACTGTATCTTTATAGAAGTCTATTTGTAAATGTCATTGTCTTTCTAAATGTTTGCTTACAGAACAGTGGTCTTGGGGAAAATGCAGGTTACTTACAAAGATACAAATATTGTGCTTTCTTGTACTTATGTTAATAAAACATGTAAAGACAGATTATCACCTTGAGCAAATTGTCACAGAATCACTCAGAGCAATAAAGTTATGACCCAGACAGGTCTTTTCTCTCCCTAGTAATCATAATTTTAACTTTGACTGCAATATTTGATGTAGATTTCTGTTTAAAATTGCATTTTTACTCCTGCCTTTGTTTTCCTTTTTACTGAACTGTGAGATTGTGGTAAAAACATTCTGAAGAAAGCAACTGTAAAATTTACTTCAGATTAACAAATAACCTGTTTTAAATGTGTTAATAAACAGAGAGCTGTCATACTTGGCAGCCATAAATAGGATTAGAGGTACTTATAGACTCTGTTGATACATGCTCAGCTCCAGGTTAGACTTGGCAGTAAAAAGTAGTACACTTTTTATAGAATCAGGAGTTCCAGTAATGCTGGCAGAATTCCACTTTGATTATTTTATTCTGCCTATCTCAATTGCTCAATAGTTTTGGTTAGATTATGCATTCTTCTCTCCTTGTTCTCACTGTGCATTGTTGCAGTGCTTTACTCATTAGTTGTGGGAAGACACACTACATGAATTAGTATTTCAGTGTCAATGAAGTGATTTCTAAATGCATCTTCTTCAATCATTTTTTGGTTTGTTTTCATGCATGAGAGCTGCTAAGCAAATACAAACCATCACCAATGAGGTTATATAATTTATGTAATTCTTCATAAAATATATACTGTTTGAAGATATTTTGTTTCTAGCAGGAGTCAATTTGAACCTACCTGACTATAGTATTGGCACTCAGCAAAATTCCTAAGATTGTTAGTAAAGGCATAGTTGGGGCTTGCATCTGCAAAACAATTTTTTATTGTTTTCCCAACCTAAAATCCCTTGCTGTATGCATAAAAAGGAGTGAACCACTTAGTTATTTATTTAGCTCATGTACAAACTGTGTTACTTGTTATTGTAACCAAAGGTCAAATGGACAACTCAGCCTGGGAGCTGGCTTTAGGTGGGAAGCAAAAGGAACTAGCAGTGGATGTAGTGAGTAGATCCATGTAGGTGCAACAACTACTTTCATTACCTACACTGGATCTGAAAATTAATAACAGCAGCTTTCTTTTCCCACAAACTCAATTCAGATTTCTGCTAAAATTCTTAAGCCAGTGGCTGAGTTATTTAAGAAGCTGAGAAGCCTGTCTTTAGTAATGATCTTTATATATAAAGGAATTCAAAAAAAGCAACAACAAAAAGCTAAAATTTTCACCTAGGAATCACTTTTATAATACTCTAAATGAAGTCAGATGCTCAGATGCTGTTTTAAAATTATAGCTGGAATTCCTTCACGGCCTAGATCCCACAAATCAAGCATCAGGTGAAGTACAGAACAGCTTTACAGGCCCCAAAGTCATGTTTGGACCAACTGAATTATATGAAAATATCAGGGTAATTGATGCCAAATTTTAATTTTCATTTACAAGCTACTTTCTCATGTTTCCATGTCTGCTTTGGACTTGTTTTGGCATGCACTTATTTGATGGTAGTGATCTGGTCTTAAAACCCTTTGACTGCTGTACCTTCGCTCCCGGTAGCCCTTCTCCTGGTGAACCTCTTTCTCCTTGAATGCCTTGTGGTCCTGGAGGCCCCTGTTAACATAAGTTTAAAGAGGCCTAGAATATGTATTAATCACTTAAATCAACAGCAGCATGTTCTATGCCATTATGGGTTTTAAGCACGTCGTTAAACGTTGGTGTAGTTATAACCTGTTAAAAATAATACAGTAATATGATATTCACAGAGAATAAACGAGGAGCATTCTGGCCTGCAGCAATAACAAGGCAGGCAGTTTTACTCTTCTGGTTAGGTACAAATCACAGGTTATGTAGCTGAAATTCCTATTCCTTATACTTTTGAAATCTTCACTCCCTAAACTTCAGTTTGATTTACAAATTGTTACTAATCCTTATTAATATATCAGAGACACAAGGAGAAACAGATTAAAGACCACGCAGAATAGTACTGAAAAAGATATAGCTGTAGAAGTTTTTGACTGTAATTGATGGAGAATAATAGTGTGCCCTTCTCTCTTTGAAAGCAGATCTGATAGGAGCATAAGTAAGACAACTAAAACCTTTCACTAAATGCAAGTCCAAAACCTGTGCATATTGATCCCACTTCACAGTGTTTTCCTACATCTGTCTTTTAAACTCTGATTTATGGCTTGAGATTACACACACGTATCCAGACTGCTGTTAGGTTTTTCTGTGTATAGTCTAAATATGTTTCTTCTTCTTCTGCATGGAGATTTAGAATTATGCCTAGTTGAGCCATAAAAAGAAAACTCTTTTGAAGTGAATACACTTTAGAGTGAATTTTAAAATGCCTTTATAGTATACATTTAAAATCAGAATGTATTACTATACCGGTACAGCTGTTGTAGCTGTCTAAGATGCACATCATGGGCACATCTTCCCCACAGAATTGCTTCCTTTGCTATGCTGTTACTGAAGAGAAACATTACTGCCCCACTCTGACTGTCACCTTATTAGTAATGCTTTTTTCTTTGGGCTCTTAAACAAGAACTCGCTCCAGTAGCATATTTTTAAGCAGGTTTGAGATCAGTCCAGTTACCAAACCAACTTTCTGTTTTTCACTGGAGCACTTCTTTTGAAATGAGTAGTACAAATCTTTCCTTGTCAATGGGGAATTATTCTTCCTGCTTCTCTCTCACAAAATAAAAAACAGACATACCATAAGTCCTGGCTCACCAACTCCAGGTGGGCCAACAGGGCCCGGTCTTCCTGTCAAACCGATGTCACCCTTCAAACAAAGATGTATTTTGAAAATGCCTGATTTAGGTATTTGTATATGTGCAGCATATAACAATGCATCAGGCATTCTGTGCTTGAATATACTTGATGCAGAATATAAGAATGACATATTAGGGGTCTCAGAGTCATAGAGCATGCAAAGCCCAACATTTCAAGACCAGTTCAAGACATTGAACTGGTGCAGTTTCACAGCATTAGGGGATGGCCTCAATTCTGCATTTGTGAGAATGATGAATTATTCCCACCATATTCCTAGTACATTATGTATGACTTCTTGCCTTTTCCAAGAAGTCCGTATTTCTATCACAGTGTTTCTGCTTTCTTCATGCCAGTCATCCAAACCGACAAGCCTGCTTATCACAGGATAATTTTTGTTAAAGGCTCTGTATGTATTTTTACTCAGCCACATGCTGCTTGTAATCTATCAAGGATAAGAGCTACTGTCCTTTAAAATACATACTTAGAATGTACTCTTTTTTCCCTTTTTCTTTTCCAAATAGTTTTGATCAACACACAAGACACCTTTCCAGTACCATAAAAACAGCATTTAGGGACTTGAAGTTTTTCATGTACCAGCAAGTATATTATCTCAGCTGTCTGTCTTTGATCTTATCCTAAAATATGTGTAATATAGAAGATGAGAGATACTTTTACCTTTGGGCCTGGCCGCCCTATTCCAGTCTCTCCAGGCAAGCCAGGCGGCCCAGGGAGACCTCTTTCGCCCTTTTCAAAGAATGAAAAAAGAAACAATTCTACTTATAAATTGATGTGAGCTGTTTAACTCAGTAAGTTCATTTTTTGTTAGAATGTCAGCCTGTTGGAACTGTCTTATACATTACTTTGTCTGTTCACCCTTTTGATGCTTCAAAATTCCCTCTACTAAGAACGTAGATATTTCTGGTACAAAGTGATACCACATTAAACAAAAGGAAAAACATTTTCTTTCATGTGGGATATAAGAATTTTGACACCCAACTGCTCTGTGCCTCACTTGACCAGCAGGTGCTCTAAATATGGTGCAAAAGAACTATCAAGAGAGATATACTTGTTTTCAGGTTTTTCCTCTCGAATTCTCTATCTTTCCATAGCTGAAGAACCTATTAGTCTTGGCTGAGGTACTCAGATAAGGGCAAAGCTTAATTGTGGTCTCTCTTAATGAAGTGAAAACAGTTTCCATAATTGTCTGTAATGACCAGTGATATTTGCATCTTCCATTAAACTACTAGGGTAAAGATAGCAAGTTATCACAGAACAACGGAGTGAAGTCATCTCCATTTGTATACCTGGAATTTACAGTGGGGTAAATGAGAAGTAAGCCCAGCAGATCTTAAGGACTTAATAAAAGTAAATCACACATTTTTTTAAACAACCAAGAAACAATATTTTACGTTTACAGAGGGGACTGGATCTTGTAGCGAAGCACTGGGTGATTTTTGTGGCCCACCTTCAGAGTTCCCATTGTGAGACTGTGTCCTAAATCAAACTCATCCTTGTGACTTTCAGGTATCTTCTGCTGAGCATCAGCAAACCCAGGGACTACTACAGAGTTTGTTTGAGATCCCAAACAGAATTCCTGCTTGGCTCTCAGAAATAAAAAAAAAGCTTTTAAAATTGAAAACTGGAGAAATGCAATGCTACACTGCTGGTGAGTAATGTTCTGTAATGCTGCCATATTTGAGAAAAGATTGGAGTGTGATTTGGACCTGAATCCAACACAAAGAGCAAATTAAGACCTTTCTTAGGAACCTTTTAGAATACAAAGGGTGTATGATTTGCTAGCAGTGTGACATCAAACTGCATTTCCTACAAGAAGGGTATGGGGTATAAGGATATAAAGCATTTTTGTTGTGAGGCTCTATTATACCTTTTAATATCACGAAAGAGAAGAAATAATGCAGCTCTTGCCTTTGATCCTTGCAGGCCTTCAGGCCCTTGATCTCCAGATTGTCCTTGTGGACCCTATTAAAACAAGAGTGGGTTTATTGAGATTTTTCAAGCTTTCAGAATGATGGCAGCTTGAAAAACAATCTCTTAATTTGCTGTAGTCTGCATGAAAATGAGTTACAAATATTTTAGAACTGAAGCTTTGCTTTCTGATGCATGTATAGATACCTACTCAGTTAGAGCTGGGTCTGGTAGAGAATTTGGCTTTCTCTTTATTTGAATACATTTAAAGGTAATCTGTAGTCAAGGTTTCCTGAAACACCTATGACAAGCTAAGCTTCTTGGCCTTCAGTCCAAGAGTGTACAGATGAAAAGAGACTAAAGCGTTTGCATGTAGTTCAGTGAGATAATGAAACAGTTAAGACACTGAATGGGAAAGAAGTGATTTTGGTTTTTCCATGGAGCTGTATTTGCTGTGGTCTTTGAGACTGAATGAATGATGAGGATCATTTATTTGTCTAGACAGCTCCCCTTCTTGAGCTGTTTAAGAAAGACTTTGTATGCCTTGAACTCAGTGACTCAAAGATTCCATGACAGTTGTGGCATGATATTATTTCAGAGCTTTGAATCTCAGGGAACCAGGTATTACTTTTATAGGGTTGGGGGTTTTATTATTGTTGTTTGGTTCATTGAGGATTTTTTTGTGGGGGTGTTTTTTTCGTTCTTTTTTTTTTTTTACCTGTAGCCCTCTTGTTCCTCTGGGCCCTACTGGACCTTCAGGACCCTGAAAGGTAAGTGAAAAACAGGATATATTTATGTGTATTTAGATTTGGTCAAAACCAGTTGTAGGTAACTTTCTTACCAAGGTATCTTGTTTAGATATATTTACATTAAAATAAAAATAAAATCAATAGAAGCTCAGCAGGCAGCAGTTATTGAATAAATGTTTTTAAAATGGACTGGTAATCAGAATACAGAGTGAGAATGAACAGAATTATCTGGAATTATCAAGGACCATTAATCCAGAATTAAACTCTATTTGGATCATTTAAATATTCACAGCAATTACACACCAAATCTTGAAAATCAGTGTTAGAAACCCTAATTTCATTTTCACCTCTTATTCCCTTTGCTTATGACTTCAGCCTTTCTGCCTTTGTTAAATAGAGTTTTACCATTGTTATTAACAGGCTTAGGCTTAGGCCTTAAGAGCAATCACATAAAAATATAGAAGGAGCAGGCCCCACCTGGAGTACTGTGTCCAGTTCTGGGCTCCCTGGTATAAGAAAAACAGGGACCTCCTGGAGAGAGTCCAGAGAAGGGCTACGAAGATGATTAAGGGCCTGGAGCATCTCCCCTATGAGAACAGGCCGAGTGAGCTGGGACTGTTTAGTCTGGAGAAAAGAAGACTTAGGAGGGACCTAATTAGTGTTTATAAATATCTTAGGCATGGGATGCAGGGGGAATTGGCCAGCCCCTTTTCAGTGGTCTGTGGAGACAGGGCAAGGGGCAATGGCTGTAAACTGGAGCATAGGAAGTTCCGCACCAACATGCAGAAGAACTTTTTCCCAGTGAGGGTGACAGAGCCCTGGCACAGGCTGCCCAGGGAGGTGGTGGAGTCTCCTTCTCTGGAGATATTCAAGTCTCATCTGGACGCCTGGCTATGTGATATGAGCTGGGGAGCTGCTTTGGCAGGGGGGGTGGACCCGATGATCTCTCGAGGCCCCTTCCAACCCCTACGGTTCTGTGGTTCTGTGATTCTGTGATTCTGTATCCTTGCCCACTTAATTTTTTAAAAACTGTCAGTTGGTAATTTCCCTCAGCCTTAGAATTCGTATTTTCCTTAAATCTATTACCATGATTGGTATTCAGGGATTTATAGCTTTGTTATTATTTTAACAGTGTTTCCTTGAAGCATAATAAAGTGTAAAAATTTCGTGGCTACTTACTCTGTCTCCTTTTATCCCTGGGATTCCACATTCACCTCTTTCACCCTGGAAAGGAATAAATATGAGGTATATTGAGCATATCATCCTTTCTCTTTGGGTGCTTTAGTTGAAAACCTAAATGTTTTTCTAGGTGTGGCACATTATAACAATCGTGTGGTAAGTTCACTGGGGAAGTGAACTTCTGTTACAGCTTGAGCAGCAGCTGATAAGATGATGTTATTGTTTGTTACCAGTATTGATAAGAAATATAAATATACATAGTAAATAGTAATAACATGATATGTAAGCACAAGTTCTGACTAAAAGTAGTACCTTCTCTCCTTTATATCCAGATTTGCCCTGGGAAAATAAAAAAGCAAGGCCAGTAGTGAGGATTTGTAACTCCAATGTAACAGTGTGAGTATTGGTTCTATTACATTCTACTCTCTCTAGAAAACTAGCGTTTCAGGTTACAGTGAACAACAGGTAGGAAAGGTGATCTCTAAGAAACCTGGTAATATGACTCTAAATACTGCACCTACTGGTCATGATAGATACTGTTGTATGGATGACCAGATTTTACGAAGGTGTCACTTTAGACTGGGATTTTGGTGATGCAAAAGCAGATCAACTAGAGTCCATATTCCATCTTAGTGAGATGTACTTCGGTCAACTTTTTCATTGTTATCCTTTATTTGCCAAATTAAAATTTTAAACTGACCCATAAAGATGCAGGCAGAGTATCATGTTCTTAGATGATCATGTTAGAGCCTTTCTTACTTTTTATGAGGGACTATGTATTCTTAGAGAGCATTTTCTAGACCACCCTTATGAGAAGGAATTACTCCCTTTTTTTTTAAGCAATTATAATGTTTTCAGTTCTTGTAGTGTTAATGAATAATTAGCTGGTAAACCAGAATGGAAATTTGCTATTATAATTGGGAAAAAAAAAAAAAGTTGTTTTGCCTGTAAGGAACACTGCTTATTGGAGAAGGTCAAAAAATCTTTTCTGTACCTCTGTTCCATCTTGTCCTGGGATTCCATTAAGACCTGGCTCCCCCTATGAATAATCCAACATGAAAATCAGTGAAATGAGAAGATGATAGTATTGTCTTGATTATCTATATAGGTATCTCAATGCAATACAGGAAGCATACCAGCTGTCTTTTTTAAACTTTGATGATTTTATATGTTACATATAAGATTTTAATTTGTAAAGAATCTTATTACTACAGCAAAAGGGTGTAGATGAAGTTTAAGAAATCAACAGGTGGAAAGTACATGGGGACAATGAGGATAGTCTTTCCATATTAATGAAGTACCAAATCTTTCTCCTAAATCTGAAAAAAAATCACCTTTGTGCCTTTCAGGCCGGGAGCTCCATCATCCCCCGTGCGACCCTTTTTACCCTGAAAACAACAAAAGAAAATTCTTAAGTTGGTCAGATAATATTTTAAAATATGTATATATACACACTTTTTAATATGCATATTTAGGATATTACTTCCTATAGATTATTTTTTTTTAGAACTCTGCTTTTTGCCATGATCTTGAAATAGAATTTCTGAGAGCAGCTGGACCAACTCAATAGGCAGCTGTTTTTTATTTTGTCTTTGTTGTAAATAAAAATTGTTCAAATCTCCTCTGAAGAAAAGAGGTGATCAGATGTTTTTTGCAGCTACCCAGCTTGCCAAATGGGTGTTCTGTTTTCTTTTGAACTCTGAGTTTGCTTTTGTTTAAGAGGTACTTGCACTCTCCAAGTAAAGACTTGGAATAATAACCCAAACAAAAATGGTGTTTGAACACAAGAGGCTACATTTTCAATTAAACTGTGCTGTACTGTGCAGAATAAAACCAGAATGTATTTCTGTTTACATATATGTAGGATGGTCAGGTCAAAAGGATGAAGATAGGCAGGTGTCTAGGGTTCTGTTTCAAACTCTGACACCGATGCCTTCACCTTGAGCAAGGGCTTTATGGTACTATGGCATTTTACTTTAATGTTAGGGGTGTAACATCAGACCTTTCAACTGAGAGGGTTTTTTATAAAACATAAACCCTTCATTTTAGACCAGGTGAAGCAATCACCTAGATTAGCATAGGGGTTTGAGTTGTAAGACTGTTCTGAAAGAAGTCCAGTCTATTTTACTCTCATCACAAGATCCTGTCTTAATTGTTCCTAATGCTTCATTCAGCCTCTGCCTGCCTCTTTGGTTTCAGAGAACTTTTCAGATATTAGTGTTTGATTTGGGGCTACTTAGATCCACCTGGTCACATTGTCTGATTGTAACAGGTGAATTAGTGTTCTGTACAAGAAAGTTGTTCTTTCCTTTCCTGTCTTTTAAAGTACCGTGGTGTACTCTGTGCACTTCCCACTGGTGTGACATTTCCATGACACCTAACTATGGAGGACTGGGTATTGAACCTTGAACATCCTTTGTCTCAGGATTTGGGTTCATATAATTTAAAAAAAAACCCTCCAACAATGAAATAAACTTTGACTTATACTGTATATCAGTTATTTGAGAAATGAGAGCTACTTACAGCAGGGCCAGGAAGGCCTCTTTCTCCCTTCTCACAGTTGCATGTGGCAGCCTGGTGACACTTTGAATGAAAATAGTTTAAATCAGCACATTTTAATAGAAGAGAGAGAAAACACATGAATATGGCTTTCACGTTATTGTATGGCTACTCTGAGTACACCAGTAATGACTAGAAGCCTGTTACTTGTTTTACAGAAATCTGTCAGTTTTTCTGCTCATTAGGAATGTGGCCACCTACACTCCATCCAAAAATCTGTACCATGCTTACTCCTGAAATTTCAGTCATCTTACTAATGGCTTTACCTCCAAACTCTTCACAAGGTTGGCTTATTGATATGCTGTGTCTATGATTGTAGATTTGTTTTGATTACTACTCCCTGTAGAGATAGCCCAGACAATGGAGTAAGAAAACATCCTGCATCCTTCTTCCACTTCACTGACTGCAGTATAAATAAGATAGATCGTAGTTTAGCTCTACCTTGATCTATAAACAAAACATTTTATCTAGTTAATGCAATTCCTTGTAGTAGTTCCTAATCTTTCTTTTGTCGTCTCCACTATCATGTGTCCCATTCAGGCACCATTATGATATGTGGTTATGTGATTTTTTAGGATCTTTGTTAAACTTTAAAACCATTACATAATACAGAATCAGGGTTATTTGGGGGGTGTGTGGGGAGGAATAAGGAATGCTGGTTTTATTTTGGGTTTTATTATTAAACCTCCACTCAGCTTGGACTGAAGACTTTAAATATCATTCTTCTCTGATTATCCCAATTAATAACAATATAGTTTCCAATGATAACACCAAATTCTTACTACTTCAGGATTTATTTTGACAAAGAAAAATCAACATGCCAGTGGAAATGAATGAAAAATAAAATTCTTGAAGTTTTGCAGACACTCATAATACGTAGCAGTTTTCCTGAGCTGCTCATCAGAATAGCCTTTGCCTGAGATAACTGTACCTTAAGTAGGATTAACATCTTTAAAAGGAAAACTAAATTTATTCCACCCAGAGTGGCAGCCAGATCTACCAATGCCTACAGTCAGAGCAACACAGTGCTGACAAACTGGAAAAGTGCCATGGTGGAACTTGCTTTGAGTTCCTTGCCTTTTTAAAACTCTATTACATAGGAAGTGTAGTAAGGGATAGAAGATAGAATTGCGCCACAGTCATGGTTTATTATCTGCTGTGTCTATAGGGTGATGTGCCAACACCTGTCAGCAAATTGTTGCTAACCTCAATACTCAGAGATTGTTCTTTTTCAACTAAAAGTAAAGGGACATTAGTATAGCAAATTAAAGCTCTGTCCTGCAAATACAAAAGCATGTTTTACTTGAAGGGAATCTCATTAGACTCAATATTTAATGAACTTCCCGAGCCATCAGTTTTTTTGACTTATGTTTCTATATAATTATAAATGTCTATATGTAGCAGTAGTTCTGTACAGGGAAAAACCCCCATGAAACAAACCTTACCTCTTCCTCGGACAGGTATTTCTGTAAGGACAGATAGACAAAACAACATTAGGAATTTAAAGTCGTAATCCACCTCTACAGGGAGGACACCAAAAGATGTTAAAATAAATTGCTCCAGCATCTAGTTAATCAAATTATGCAATTAGCATACTAACATTAATTAAGCTTTCATTTCTGAGAAACATTTTAGCAATCTCTCCATTCTAAAAAATAATTTAAATAATTTCAATTCCTATTGCAGATTGTTGACTGCACAAGTCACTTGACTCTCCCTGTCTAGCTAATTAAACAGACCTAAATGAAGGTAATTACCTAGGCATATGGGAACAGTGCACCCAGAAACTACACTGTGTCCGAAATGCTGAGTAGCAGGAGCCCTCTAGTAGGAGTGAATGATACATACTCTACACTTCAGAAAATCAGCAGCTCTTCCATGCATACTGTTAGGCACACACAAAATGAGAACAGCAAGAACATCTTGCTCACATGAAGTTATTGTCATTGAATTAGTTCTGTTATTTTTTAGAAGACCTCTGCAGCCAAAACACCCACATACAATGCTTTCCTCACAGTTTTCACAACTGATGTAGTCTCTCCTGAGAGAAAATTAATGTGTTGATGAGCAGCAGTTGTGTTGATGACGTGTTGATGAGCACATCTGGAAAATTCACACATGCACATATAATTATACATCTCCTTATTTAAACCAGACAGCAGCCACGTTCTCAAAAGAAGGCATCTGAGGATGGCTGTTTGGTACAGGTAAAATGAAGTGTGCTGAGTCACTTGAGAGGTGGTTGCTGTGATACAGAAAGCAGTGGTAATACCAGAGATGACAGGAAGGGTGATATGCAGGGAAACCAATGTAGGGTGTCAGGCTGTCGAAATGAAAGACAGACAAACAGAAAGGGCAGCTTGTGTACATGCTCTAGGCCTGTATGACATCTCTTAGGTGTCAGTTTAACTGCAGAAGTCTCCTGGATGTTATTCATTTTTCTATTTTAAATATCTTTGCCTGTTCAGATCAGGACTTCATTCACAGCTTGTGTCACCAGGCTTACAGGCTGGAGGATGGTTCTATTTTCCATACCTGATAGGGAGTGTTTTTTATAAATTAAGTTCACATGCAGAAAAGAGGCCCCCAAACAAAGCTTCAAGCTCAGGTTACACATTTCCTCTTGATTATGCGGTAGGTTTTCCATGGAAATTTAAAGATGTCTATGGTCAAGTTCAGATTTTTATCTCAATTGACCTATCTCCAGTAAGGTCTACAAATTTACCTTCACTTCTGCAAAAGCTGCATCCTTTTTGGTACAGAAGGCAATGTCACATTCCTACTTGCTATAGAAGAAAGCACTAGGCTCTTTTTTTAAGGAAGGAGGTTGTAAATGCCTCTCTTAGGAGGAAAAACAGGTAAAAATAATTTCACAACAGATCTCTCAAGTCTAATTCAGCTTCCAACTTCAAATATGTTGGCACAGTGGTCTTATTAATAGTGGGCTACTTTAACATGTAAAAAGTACAGGTTTCTTCAGTAGCACAAGCGTTTCAAAATATTGGAAATAAGACCATTTTTTACATATTTTCCTACAAGTACTTCAGATTCTTTCTTATACATACCATTTCATTGAGAACCTTCTCCACCGTTTCTTTGTCCTGGAGGTTGAAAACAAACCTGGATGCTGGGACACTGGCCAGGAGACGGAGCTTGGCAGCATTGCTAACCTCCTCAGCCACTCTGGTCATGCCCATTGTGAAAAATACAATTCCTTGGTGTTTAGCATCAGCTGTAGCTGCAAAGATATCTGGGTTTCTTGGATGGTCCACTCCATCTGTGAAGAGCACAGCTACTTTCACGCTACCCGGAGTCCCTTCGGTCATGTAGAGTTGTGTGAGGTTAGTTATAGCATAAGTTGTATAGGTACCATGACCTATGTAGGTGATGGGAGCAATGTGGGATTTGAATGCTTCAGGACCTTTCCAGTCATGGAAGGTTTGCTCTATGAAAACAGTGCTGCTGTACTGAAGCAAGGCCATCCTCCAGCTAAGGGTACGTCCAGAACTAAGCTGCAGACTTTTCATTCTGTCTACTATTTCCAGTACAAATTTTTTCTGCTGTTCATAATTATAGTCCTTAGCACCTTCGGAGCTGTCCAGTAAAAAAGCAATTTCCAGAATGCAGTCTTCATCTGGAATGAATAGGTAGTAGGTGAGTGCAGTGAGTCCATACTAAATTTCATTCTACCCTTACCCATACAGGTATTTTAGGCTTCAAAAGTGCAGTGCAGTTACAGAAATTTTTGAAAACATCTGTGATCATAAGTATAAAACCCTCATGAAGACAAAGCGTATAGAAGCTGAGGAATTTGCTCCAGAACAGATGCTCCAAGGAATAACAAATTAAAGGTGAGGTGATGTCAGGTAGTATGAAATGAAGAAAGTTGTAGTGGGTTTATACATTACTTTTGTCCTCTTGCCTGGTATTTCACCAAATATCAAGGATGAGGACTGGGAAGGTAGAAGTCATGTACAGGAAAGTGAGTCTTACTGAATAAGATACTGGAGTGTGATTTGACAGAACAAGATTTTGTCCCTGGTACTGACCCTTGTATCCAGTGACATAAAAGTTTCCAAAAGCAGGATCTGTAGAGTATTAATTTCCTTGAGGTACTGATGAGATGACTTATATAGAAATAGTTATATGGACTCTATTATTATATTTGTGACAGTAACAAGATATCAGTCATATCATAAAAAAGCACAGAAGTAATCTCCTTTTCTGAAATAACACAAGAGGGAAGGCAATAGATAAAAAGATGTGTGAAAATGTAGGATAAGGTAAGCCTGGCTGATTATAAGCAGTATCTTAGAGGGCAAGTTAGCCATGTAGTCCAGAATCCAAGTAAATTAATCAGGAAAAAACCCCACACCTGTTTTAAAATTGAAATATTCACCTTGATCACTTGGGCTGGGATATTTTTCTACAGTATTTGACAGAATGTGTTTAGGTTTTGGTCTTCTCAATCCATATCTTTTTTCTTCCCTGAGATTTTCTGCTAAAAATGCATGGTGTTCAAGTATCCACAGTAGCCACCAGAATCTGAAGATCATTTGTGTGGTTTCTCTTTCCTAAACACAAATAGTAACATAGAAATACAGCAGTACAAAGGCAATAAAATCATTATTCAATTTTGCTTCAACAGATTGCTTAGCAAGCTGTACTTTAAAACATGGTCCCTAAAAATCAGCTGATTTTATCTTCTTTTGGTAAGGTCTTCTGCAAAATATGTAATAAATAACAAAGACATACTGGAGTGATTTTCAAGCACAGTGTGTATAGTTCTAGCACATGACGAACTGGAAACAGACACTTTACAAACATACTTCAGTTTTCTCTCAGTACCCAGTAGTGTTTGCACAGCCAGCACCTCTCAGAAGCCCGAACCGCGGCTGTATCCGTGTGGATGCAGCGCGAATCCCAAGTGTCATTCACAGGGGTGGGGTTTGGGGTTTTTTAAACCTGCATTTACCTGAGCTGCCATGAGAGAAGGAGGTACAGAGACAGACCCGAGTCCTTCCCTGTTCTCTTTACTGAAGAACAGAGGGTCATGCGTATTCTTCCTCACTATCACAGCCATACAGTCATGGCCTGAGAGTACTGTCCAGGCATGAATGTACCTGCTGTGCAACCCTGGGGACATGTGGGCCCAGACTGCTGAGCTCAGGCTGGCAGCTACCTACTGACAGGACTACTTCTTTCTGCAGGGCTCAGAGCTGTTTGTCCTGGGCTCACAGACACACCTGGAGCTTACAGGCTGCTTGGGGACTGACAAGTCAGTCGTTTCCCACTTCAGTTTCACTGTCATCTCCCAGCAGGCTCTCCCAGGTAGGCACAAAGTGTAGCAAAAGGGCAGCTCGGTGGCAAGAATGAACCTTGCAGTTCTAAGCATCTCACAGAAGTCCCTAACACAGCCACGTCTGCAGGGTTTCTCAGCTTCTGCTCGTCTAGGGCAGGAAATCTGTTGTCTACAGACACAGAGAAGACAGGAGATCCCTTACCTCGATGTAAGCAAAAGGGTCTGCAGAGATGCAGGATGCTGCCCGGGGCTCACTGGTAGCTGCGTTGTCCTCCCTGGATGCTCTGTGAGGAAAGGAGGGAGAATTTGGGCTGCAATCTCCTGTGAGAATCGGTGTCAAGTGTCAGGAGGGGCCAGCAGGCAGAGGCAGGAGAAAGGGGAGAACAGCAATCCTGGCTCCTCCTTCTCAGCTCACACCCACTCCTTTCCTCCTCCCCTGGCTATGCACATGAATCCTAGGTTTAGTCCCCCACAGCCATTTCCACACATAAACCCTCATCTGTACTTGCACTGGTATGGAAGAGGACTGTTCTCACCCCAACACCTTTCCCTACACACCAGCCCAGTTGTGTTCTCCCATTACTACCATGCACACCTTTCACCCCACGCTTCTGCACATCTGTCATGTTTTGGCAAGGCAGCTTTTGGTACTGGGCATCAAGTTTCCAACATTATCCTAGTGGTCGATGTCTGTAGGATCCCTTTCAGACCTAAGTGAATCTCCTCATAGCAAAGGATGATGTTGTAGAAAGGTATTTACTGACCTATGGATTGGGCCAACTAAAATTTTAGTTGCTGGTGAGCTTATCCAGCATAAGGGGATAAAAAAGACAGACCAGACTGAAAGTTATACCATTTCCCCAGTCTGTCTCACCTATTCTTTCAAAGGCTATAACAGAGAACAAAGACTGATGCATAGGATGATGCCTTCAAAACCTAAGCTAGGTGGCTATGAATTCTAAAGGGTATCTCTTTTATCAGTGATTGCAGCTTGTCATCTAATTCTTCAAACAGCCTCCAAGAGCTTCTGCATTAGAAATGAACCTATTAAACAAGTACTTGTTTTCCACAGAAATAGATGGGCTTGCTTTTTTTTTTTCCTGTGGACCCATCACTTTCCACCTACATACAAAGAGGACCCAATGCTAATTGCTGTCCTCCTTTCCATCTTAAGTGTCCACCACCTCAGCTCACTTATGACAGTCACAGCCAAGGAGGCTGCAGGGACTGGGGGGAAAGGGTGAAGCTTTGGCTCCAAATTAAATAGGTGGGAGGGACTGGTAAGACAATGTAGCTGGGGGCTGAAGCCATTTGCTGTGATTCTAACCCTGATTTCTGTTTTACATCTTTGCCAGTGGTTAGTGCTAAACTGGTGAACTAGGATAGCTGAAGTGCATCTTGGGCTACTTGGGCTACAATACAGCTAAGAAAGAATCTGCTTTCAATGTTGGAAAGAATTGATGTTTATTTCTCTTCAGCCACTCTTTCCCATGCTTACACTGACATAGTTAGCTTTCGATTAAGGCAAGGAATGAAAAGGCCATATTTTGCCCTCTAGGGAAGACAAAAAATACAGTGTTTAACTGAAATATAATAATAAATCTCACATAGCCCCTAAATCTTACTGAGAAAAAAATCTAATTCTAGCAAGAAAAAGCATGTTGACTATGGTTGGGACTGTGTGTCTGCCATAAACAAAACATTGTAATTCTTTCATTTTCCCTGCTAACTGCTACCTTAAAACATAGTTGGCAAATAATTTCTTAATTAAGTAACTATTCTGCTTGTATGTTTAGTAGCAGGTTCTTGGCTTTAGGATGTTTCCTTTTATTCGTGAATGATGTTTAACCTCAGGACAAATTTTTTTTTAAACTATTTTTTTTACCAGGTGCAACTTTAAAAGCTTAGTGGGGCCTCCACATTTTTATACCTGTTTGGGTGGGATGCATGGTATTATTCTGTCCAGAATTCCAGGTATGTGACATACCATACAGTATGCTTCTAGACTTGCAGTCTTCTGAAGTTGTGATGTTCTCAATACCCACACTATACTAGTGGTGACAGTTTATCAAAACCTAAATAATACCAGTGTAAAATATAGATGCATTGATGCATCTGAGAGAACTCTTAAAAATAAACAGCAAGCTTTCTTGCCTCATTTGCTACAAAATTTACCAGGCACTTATTTAATATTTTAATGGCATTACACTCTATGTACTTTTTAAATAGAGTGTCTTAAAAGCTATGATTAGAACATTCATGCTGTCATTTAAATGTTATAAATTTACTGCTAGAATTAATTTTTTATAAAAGAATAAATAGTTTCATATTTTATCTTAAGGAATCTAGACATCTGATGCTTCAGCACACAAATAATTATATTTCCATTCACCTACTATTTAAAGATATTTAATTCTTTGACATCTGTGGGAGATGACACTACAGACTTGTGTACTTAGTTGACAAGCTTAAATTGGGCCCACCTACCCATATGCCCACCCTGCTTCCAACATGACAGCAGTTGGTTTTCAGCTCAATAATCTTAGCAGGAGTCAAAGACTGAAACTAATATAATGGGTATGTTACAATTGCACCAAAGCTGAGATCACAAATATTAGTGCATATCCAGGTCTTCAGCTTTTTTCCATCACTGTTTGAAATCCAAGAGTTACCAGCTCTCTGATACGAGTATTTCAATCTGAGAAATGAGGCCTAGCAGTTTTTCTAAGAATAAAGGAATGTATGAGAGCATATCTAAAACCACAGCTAAATAGGCTATACTCAATCAAAGGAAATTCCTTATCATTTTAGAACCACAAGGAAAGATAGAATGAAAAAAAGATATGCTCTTTCTGCAAGCGAGTGTGTTTAAGCAGGGAAACCAAAGTGATATTACACTCCTTTGTCACTGCCATTACCATTGCATAGGTGGTGACAGCTTCAGAACTGCATGAGGTTGCAAGGCCGCTTTGAAGGGACACTGAATAAAGAGTTGGGGCTTAAGAGACGCCCGTTACTGTGGTGTAGCATGACCTCTTGTGTCAGTAACAGCCCTCACTATCACTTCCCAGTGGGCAGAAGTAGCAGCAATCGTGACGGCAAATCTGACATCTCTCCTGGGGCTCTTTGCTTTGTTTGTCCTTCCCCCCTCTCTGTGGGTACTCCTTACAGCCTGGTCTGACTCAACTGTGACCTCTTCCTCCATTTTTTAGCAAAATTCAGTATTTTATTAAGAAGCCTTTAATAATTTCTGTTAAGATGGATTAACTAAGGTCTTCTAGCATGATACCATGTCACCGGAGACATGAGAGATGTCACTGGAGATGGAGTGATCACAAACTAGCATAGCTGGCAAAGTACCATCTAAATATTTCTAAATGCTAAAGGAATAACCCACCACTGGGGAGGCTGGTTTTCAGGAGCAGCATGAAGCAGATAGAGCATGCTTCTGATTTTCCTCTGCTCTGACAGTAGTTTTTTTGTCCCAAAGAGCTTGACATGATGCTTCTGAAATGTGTTTCCATTTTTTTGCCACCTCAATGTGAATAACACACATAACTTGTCTGCTGTGAACTGTTAAAAATATGCACATTTCACATAATCTCCTAGTGTTTCATGGCCTCAAGATAGGCTTGACCATTTAACCTGACTGCATTGTGCTGCAGTGGTATTTCAAGAGTATGTGTTTCCTTATACTATACATGTCAATACATGACCGAAGTGCCCAGAAGAAACAAAAACCTACCTGACTTGAACTTGTAAAATAATGAATGCACACTGTTTACAGTATTTTGAATCCTGACAATCAAGAGCAGTGTTAGAAAGAATATGGTTCACAATCCCTTCAGTTTTATCACGTGTGAATTTTAGTTCGTGTTCAAATACTCAAAGTAATTGAACAAGAAAATTAAAAAAATCAGACCTTAACTTCATTGAAGATTGTATCTGAAGAAAGATAAAATACAAACCTGTATTTTACCTCTTGACTGCAAAATGTATTTTAGTGAATTTGACAGCTCAGTATTCAGGTTGAATAGTCAGTTCAGTACAGTAAGTCTTGACAAAGTGACATTTATTTGCCAACTGTTGTGGCTTCAGTTTTAAAAAAAAATCATTCAATGTGGACCTCTGTTCTCTAACAAAACCTGATTATTCTATATGAAAAATACATCTCTTCATGGCACAGCCTTATGGAAACCTATAGTGGAATAACTACTGAATCCAGTGAAGCCAGGATTTTGTCTTTGCTTTTTGGTACAAATCTTAAGCATGTAGTCTGAAAGAGGGATCAAAGCAAATGAGCTTTATTGTGTTTTCATTTAAAGTCACTGTCACAGAAAATGCCCTAAGCAAGGTCTTTGGTGGCGAAGAGTTACTCTTTGTATAGCTCCCAATAAATTTAATGATTCTCTGGTACTGGATTGGCAAACGTGGCCTTCTGTTTTTGCAGCTGGTATGAACTTGGTTCTCCATTTTCCCCTTTTTTAATATTGCTCTTCTGCAACATTTTTCAGGTGCATCAACTTAAACTCTAACGAGGCACAGAAGGGAGGAGGACACTATCTTCAGTACTTTCACATTTTAGCTGTACAACACAGCTGAAACTTCACTCTCAGCATTTTGGTCGTAAGTAAATACTCATAATCTGTGTGTAGTACCAACATACTAGCTTTTGCTTTGTCTCAAAGATTTTTGCTTGTTTATGCTTTTATTCTAATAGTTCTTTCATTTTAAGTTTCCATCATTAAGAGATATTTTCTGTCTTACAGCCTAACTCTGTAAACACGTCTTTACATGGTAACAGTTCTTATCAAAAGTATTTGTAGCATTCAGCCTAACAGAGGAATGAAAACATGTACATAAAAGAGTACAGATAAATTTTTAACATACTAAATATTTGACTGAACATTTGCTGATATTGAACATTTAACTGGATCAGGAATGCTCCTAAAATGAAAACTAAAGCAAATATTTAAGATTTTATATTGATGCTAATGAAAATGTACTTGGACAATTATTTTGAATTTTGCATCTCAATTACTTGTTGTAAAGTATACTCTGCACAACTATTTTCTTCCACCTGACTGATTTTCAACAGCATGATAACTGTAACTAGCAAGGCAAAACTCTTTTACACTTATTTTTTAATACAGCAATGAAATTCTTCAGGAGTAGAAGCTGCTGTATATTGATGAAGTTGCAGTAAAAAGATGATGCTTTAATCTAACCTAGCACATTTAGAGAAGATATTGTCGGATAACTGGAAATATATTTAGCAAGTTAAAGCATGTTTCAGTAAGTAATACACTGTATTAAAATGATAGATATTTGGTAGAAAAAGTTGCGTTCCATACAGTTCTGAAGTTGCAATCCTTTTAATATTAGAAATAGATTTTGTCTTTCAGAGAGGTGACTATAGTTATAAAAAGACAAAAATTTATCTTGCAACCATTGTTTGCAGTATAACTTTAAATTTGCATAAACGTCAGAATGTTCATCTTTTGACCTGTGAATTTTTTTAAGTGTTTATAGAAACATGCATTAAGTAACTGCTAGTAAACAAGCTCTCTGAGCCCTGACTGCACTAATCAGCCTTAATAGTCCTGAGCAGCCTCACCTGATGCTCCCACCCACACCCTTGCCTCTGGGTCAGCCTGAGGCCGTCAGCCCTGGTCTAGGGGTGCTGTGGGATGTTGGTTATTGGCTCTGTCACAGCCTTGCCTGGACCTTCTGACCTGTGGCTGATGTCCCGACCTGTCCTGCCCCCTTGCTGGGGACAGTGGGATGGCTCTGGCTTAGAGGCCCTACTTTCCTTGGGGGCTCCTCTGCCCTGGGGTTGCAGATGGCCAATTCTGCTCCCGACAGAGCTGGCAACATTGGTTACAATTTGCACCAATGCTCATAGGCACCTAAATGCAGTGGGTGGCCTCTGCTCTTCACAAATCCATTGGTGGGCCCTGTGAGAAACATCAGCCTTGTGACACAGCATTTGCTTTGGTGAAACGCAATGCTACTGGAGCCAGGAGTAGGTCTTCATGTTTATAAACTAGCAAAGCTTTACCTCATTCAGAGGTTTTAAAAAGGTGAGCTTGTTTAAACATGTATTTTTATGATGTTCGAAAAGCTTTTTCCTTCAGGTGGGCCCGTGAGCAACCTGCAAGGGCAGCGAGCAACCTGCAAGGGCAGCGCCCCGCGGGCCGCCCGAGGCGTGGGCTGGGCGGCGGCCGAAGCAATGCATGGCGGGATGCGCAGTTTTCGGCCTCGCGGGACGGGCAGGGTTTGGCGCGGCGCTGGCAGGCGGACGCCTGGGTCAGTGGCTGTGGCTGCTGGCTCGGCTTCTGCGGCTCTGCCCTAGAGCAAACAGGAAAAAAATTTCGAAGCCAGGTCTGTTTTCCGGTTGTCTCTACGCTGGTGCATCGAGCTGAAACTGCTGCAGCACCTCTGCATGCAAACAGCTCCTATTCTGAGGGCAAGCAGCTTGGCTGTTCCCAGCATCTACTGTAAAGGCCTCATAGGTCTGGGGGCAGAAGTCCGTTTTGCCTGAGAGCATGTTTTCTGAGGAGTGGAAACAATAAATAGCGTTAGGGACAAACTGGCTACTGGCTTTCTGCAGTAGGGACTGCAGTTCTTACTGCAGAGTTCACAATAATTTGCTTAAACATTTGATACAGGCAGATACAGCCCCAAAAATCCTCTGCAGGAATGAAATAATAGTCTGTGGAATGAAGCTGAGCAGAGACAGCTGTTTTTAAAGGCTTAAATATTAACAAAAGTGGTCTAACATTCTGTGCTAGTAAAACAAGGATTTTTTTTTAGTGAAGAACATTGATTCCTTTAGGTAAGAGTAGGCTTATTGAAGGACATTAATAATTCTCTGTAAACATCTACCAGTTGAAATATATTCTACTTTAATCCTTTAAATCTAGCCTAGCATAAAATCCAAGTAGACTTCTGGCTTGAAGGATTGCTATAGAAACTAAGCTATTAATGATGATGGGGTTTGTTTCAACAGTATTTTTGTTTCAGTAAGAATTTTAAAAATACATATTGGTTTGAGTTGCAGCTATCCTTGCTGAAGCTCCTGAATCAGAAATGTATTAAGCTAGTTGTAGATGTTAGTCTTCAACAGAAGAAAAAAACGCAGGTTCTTCCTTACATTAAATGGATGTACTGTCTTTCTTTACCAATACATAAAAACATATATGTTAAGTGAAATATTAAATGGGATAGCATAAATCTACAAATGCTTAAGGCAGCAGGTGATCTCATTGACCTGTCTGCAGACATTATTTGAATGCATAGATGCTACCACTGTACTGTCCTGAACTGGGTATCTTTTCAGGAGTAGCTCTTCTGGATTCATATTATAACTATCCTTGAAATGCATATACTGTCTGAGGAAAACTGACTCTAGCCCAGGTGCAAAATTTAGAGACTTTTTGTCTCAGACATTTCAGGGTATTGAAGTTTTCAGTGTTGATGAAGGAAATGATTCTCAGGTGTGTTAGCTGATAAAACAGGAACACGAACACAGATATCTTACCAGATAAAGCACAACTTTGCTGAATTGATGCTACTCTCACAATTTTTAGTGGGGAACCTCATTCTGTTAGTCTGGTATGTGCTGCCTCAGGGTTTGAAAACATTTGCAAGTTGCTAATAATGTCAGTGAAATAATAACCACTTACCATGATAGCCTAGTGATATTTGCATCATTCTGCCATATTTTGTTGGCCACGTTGAATGGTCATGCTGCTAAGCATTTACCAGAGATGGGGCATATGATAAAAAAGGCACTTGTTGCTACTATAGCAAACTCTGCTATACCATCTTTGGATCAGCTGAAACTTTAGGTAGCTACGCCTCTCAAAGCACCATACGTGAACAAAATCGTAACAGCTGGTGTCTGAGGGAGAATAAAATAAGTCTTTTTGTTTTGGTGCATCTCACAAAGAACTACCTGACTTACCTTTCAGATTTAATGATACTTCCCAAGTCAAAACAGACTTTTCTGTTATGGTAATGATGCTTTTGAAATAAATTAAGCTAGAGATACAGGAACTAAATTTGTTGTTTCCATGTCTGATGCTCATTTTACGTGTGTTCTGTATTTGATGTCCACAAAAAATTACTTTTCTTGGTGATAGATTGAAGTTGAGCAGTGAGAATCTGTGTATTAATACTGTATCAAGAGAAATTAGTCACTAATTAATCACTAATACTTGAATATAAAACCATGTTTCCTTTTTCTAATCTTTGTAAAAAATTAGAAAATAGATGTCCATTTCTGAAGAGGTTAACCTACCACAGAGCTTTAACATCTAAACTTCTTTCTCTTCTCTTTCTGGTATTATCCTCTGTTAACCATAATGATTAGAGAGGCAGGACTAGATTCTCTATGTGTTTTTTAAAGCCCATGGTATTCTAAACATGTTAAATGCATGTGCATAGTGCTGCAAACCTGACTTTTTAGAGGAAACAACTTTATATTTAGTGTGAGTTTTCAGCTGATTTATTTTTATATTATGAAAAGCTTCACTTGTTCTATAGCATGCACGTGGTTTTGAGAAGAGAAGGCTGAAGGTCTGGGGTAGAATCTCACTGTGGAATCTTGGTTCTTAAAAATTAGGTTGGCATAAAAAAAAAATCATTTAAAAGATATGGCCACTGAGTGTCAGTCTTGACTCGCGCATGAACGTCTTGTGAGCACTGCTGCCTGTGCAGATTTGCTTTGAGATGACTGATAGAGCAAGGCGATTAATGTCAGTACTATGACTTTGCTTTTTTTAAAGCTTCAGGAAATTGATCTGCCGTGTAGGAGTAGCAGTACTATGACTATACCGACTTTGCTTCAAAAAGAGACCAGTGGTTTTATAGTTTTGTTTTTCTGTGAATGATCTCTTTGGACATTGTGCTTTACCTATGGATCAGGAAGATTTAGATAGGAAGAGCTGAACTTTCCTCCTCCCTGGCCTGTGGAATACTATTGTATATAACTGCTGAGCAAGCACTGGTCTGTAGTGGTGTGTGGGCTACTGGAGGTGTCTTTGAGGTACAGAAAAAGTGTGTGTGTAAGATCTTTTGTATGAATAGCATTGCCTGCTAGAGTGACTGAGATATACAGACTTTGTTAGTTAACTAGCCTGTTTGCTGCATTACTGCCCTTTGGATGCAGCTTTCCTTTATATAAAGAACTTCATCCTTTTCAGAGTTAATCTCATGTGACAGACCTTCAGCCTTCTCTTCTGAAAACCACTTGAAAAGCGTCAATTGTTCTGCACTGCAGAAAATAAGTGAGTTTTTAAAGATAGCATTGCTACATCTCTTCCCAAAGGTATTCCTAATTGACCTTTGGTTATTGCATATACAATAAACATCTAAGGCTGTATTACGTTTCCTTACACTGTCCCTATCTCCACCTGACAGACAGGGAGGTTAAAAAAAAAGATACTCAGGGAACATCACATAGTAGTAAATGAATTTTGCCAAGCTCTGTTTGTGAATGGGGCTCAGAATATTAGTGATTCAGCTGAAATGAAAATGCTGCTTCTAAATATTCTCTAATGGTTTTATGGTTAAAATTAATTCTGTTTCAGATTGTCTCAGAGTATGAAAACTTTCTGAAAAATATAATAAAATTGTGTAAAATTTGTAAAGGGAATGTGTAAAAATACAAGCAAAAATAATTTCAGAAGCTTTCCAAAATGAGAAAATTAGAAGCTCATCTTTCCATTCTTTTGGGAGATACAAAGGTAGCCTGACAGCCTACTTCTCCCCCCCACCCCCTTCTTTTAATTACCTACATTTATTGGTTATGTTTTCAGGAAGGGTTTTTTTCCTTAATGAAGCTGCTTTTCAAGAGTGAGGTACTAGTGCTGAAGTTAAAGTTAAGAAACTATAGTGCTGGATTTCTTATCTTCTTGAGACTGTGTTGAACTAAGATAACTTCAAGTACATGCTAGCTGAATATTAGAATGTTCAAGTACCCTCTGGGAACAGGTTCCTGAGGCATCTTCGTTGCATCTTTTCTGTTCTAACTAGACAGGTTTTTATGTGGATGTGTCAGATCTGCAGATACATATCTTGCAGATTAGTGGCTCTTTTTGTGGAGCTTCATTAATTACTTCACATTGGCTTGTAGGGATTACAGATGCTGGAGGTACTGGAGGACAGCACTATCCAAAATATCCTTCAAAACTAACTTCCAGGAATTATATAATGCCAACTACCAATGCCTGTAGAGGCTGCTGAGTTCTGAATGATGCTTCTAAGCTGCAACTGGCAATTTGGGAGAAAATGAATGATGCAGTAAGGCTAGGTTGACTGAAACAGTGGTACAGCTTTTTCCTCCATTCTCATGAAGCTTGACCTAGACAAAGCAGCAACCGCTTAGACCTGCCGTGCCTGTTGCTTGTAGTGTGTGTAGTGCAGAGCAGTGGGTCTTAGACCTTCTTGCCTAGGCCTTGGCTTGAGATCCTCTTGGAAACTCTGATCTGGAGTAGAACTTCTTACTCTACTCTAAATATGTAAAGTTCTAGTTGGAGGGTTTTTAAAATAATAAGAAGAAAGTGAAGCTGCCTGAACTAAAGTGGTTGCTCCTGGTTCTAATCATTTTATATCTTAAAGCATGCTGTGGCATAGTTAAGACAGTTACTCTGCCAATTGCAAGGAGGAGGAATTTGCAGAGTTTACAAGTATTTTAATGTAAGATTCTTTGAATTTTGTGTTTCTTTCCTACAGCCTTCAATATGTTAGGTATTTGGTCCATCTCAGCCCTGTTGGTAATGGTTACTATCAAGTGGAAGATAAAGTCAAGAAGGAAGAAGTCCTTTGTCAAAGAATGGATGTTAAGTGTACTGAATGCATTACTGGTTTATTTGCTTTTAGAAGCCATTCTGCTATAGGCCTTCCTGAGTAGACCCTAGCAGTCCATGTCTGTTTCCCAGGTCTGTTAAATGTCACCTTAGATCAGGAAAAATTTCTCCTCCTCCCCTTTAAACCCTTTTAGCCAGGGGCAGCTGAAGTAAAGATCACTTCAAAGACCAAGCATGGCTTTTGTTTTGGTTTTGGTTTTTTTTTTTTCTTGGCATTGCAGTGGCAGTAGATGGTAGCTCTAATTTTACTGTCATGGTTAAATGTTATGACTATGCCTGGTTCTTTTCATATTTATACATATCAGAACCATCTCTTGTAAAGATGCTGGAATTGCAGTAGCTTGAAATTGGTGTTGTAGAAATGGAATCATTCCCTGTACATGATAAGAACTCTAAGGCAGAAAAGGCATGTGACTCCACATCCCTTATCTCCAGCTGTAACTCCTTTCAGGAGTGCTTAGATAAGATTAAAAGAACCAGGCTTCCTTCCAACCATCTCCCACTTTTTCACCTGGAGAACTGTGCTGAGGGAAGGAGCAGACTCTAGCTGCAGCTTCTAGCATGTCACAATGCAGACTCAAATTGAAGGGAAATAGGACTCATTTCTGCAAATGTGCATGTGAAACTGAGCTCTATTTTGGTGTTGCAGTTGAGTTGAGACTAAAGATTCTTTTGATTTGTCATTCATTCTGTGTGGAAAATTGTGTAAGCCAAATACTAAAAGAACTGCAAACTGAAATCAGAGAGGATTCTGCCAGAGAGTTTAAATAAGTGAAAATGAAATTCAGCGAACTGTTAGAGCTGCAGACCTCAGTAGTCTGAAAATGCTGCTGCTGCTGACAAAACTTGACCTCTGATCCTCACCGGTATTTTTTTCATTTGAAGGAAACAAGTGACTGTGGCAAAGGTCCCTGCTTTGTTTGGCAGATAGGGAGATGCAGACGTAAAGATTAAAATGACACTGAAACTAAAAGGGAGTGTTCTATTAACTTGAGACCACCAAACCAGTATTTGCTGTATACAGATTGTTTATAGTGATTTGCAGTCCTGCCAGTGTCTGGATTCTAAACTGAATAATGAGTTACATAGGTGCTACAAGAGAAATAGTGTGTGGTAAGAGTTCCTAAAACTGTTTTGTGCACAAGGCTCAATACAGCCTATTGCCAACTGATTTTCTTCTTCAGCAAGCAAATGTGCCAGTAACGTATCACAAATATAACAAGTGCTGTTTTCCTGTTGGTGCTTAAAGCACAGGCAAAGCTTTGGTTGGGAAATCTGACATGGGAGTCTCTGTGGTACATACCATGGTCAGACTGAGAACCCATGAGAGAATAAGCTGTGGTGGAGACATAGGAAGATGCTCACTTTTTATTTTTTCTTTCTTACTTCTCTCCCCAAATAATCTAAAATAACACTGGATTAATTCTGTGCTCATTTCTATAAAATTTACTGGTATAATTGAACTTGTACACTGAGTCAACATCACATTAGTCTAATCAGGTTCTTTATAAGTACAAAAGGATTGAATCCAATGAAGCTATTTTCAGTGAAACTGCTTGAAATACAGCTGTGCTCCTGGGTTGTCTGTAGCCATAATGCATGTAGTAAGGGCTGATTATAGTCGTGCCCTGCCCAACAGCTGGGTGGGGGAATGCTGTGCAAGAGTGAGAGCAAGAGCAAGGAAGGGAAGAAGGGTCTCGGACTCCCACAGACCCTGTAAATCATCCCAGTATCTTCTGTCTTGGAGGCTAGTTTTCTAGTAGTGATTTAATAGCAGAATTAAATCTTAGTGTGTGGACTGGATTTTCCTTACCTACAAATGCTTTTCTGGTTTTTAGACACTACTAATAATTCTTTAAAATGTAGTCCTGGATTTTGAAATTTTGAAAGCAATAGGTAGAACTTAGGTGGCTAGCAATTGCTATGATAGCAGAATGGTTTCTATCATAAATCTCTGTAAGTTAGTTGCAAGCATCAGTTTATTAACTGTGTTTATTACTAGTTTTTATTACAGTTTATTTCTTTGTTTTCCAGAGCAGGACAGAGCATTTAAATTTTGTATTTAGACTCTATTGATGTCCATATGTAAAAATCCAAGCATATATTAGCATATAGATTACTTAAAAATACTGGTGTCTAGTGCAGGTGTTACTGAGGCTTTAGTAACAAAACAACTATGAGAATAATTTTAAATGCTTTTTTGATCGTGGCACCTGAAGGTTCAATTTGGATGAAGAGTTAATTGGATGGAACGGTGTAAAAGGCTCCTAGATACTAAGTTTTAATGAAAAGCATTGCTTGAAATATCCTGATGTCCTCTATATTTAGAAACAATGAATAGGGATCATATATTCTTCAGCCTGATTTGGGGAAAGTGACCATGGAAAAACTACCTTTTGCTATGGGGATGAAAAAAGGCATTTTCTACAGCATATGATTGAGGGCATGGAATGCAATCATGTCCCCTGGAAATTGTTCAATTGTGACAGGTTTTTTAATCTCAGAAACTAAAATGGTTACCTTTGGTATTCTACAGAAAGGGAAATGCCTTATTCTTACATTTTAGCCCATGACTGAATCCCAGAGAAAAAGCTTGAATAGCTTTCCTCTAATTTCACCTGGTCATTATACTGTTAAAACCTAAAGGTCAAACTAAAATGGAAAACTGCCCACAAATCCCTAGTCTTTCACTGTATTTAACTCAGGATGAGTGTGAGATGATGACAGGTGGCTTTAAAGTACCTTTTGTCCTTTCCTAATCCTGGTTTATGGGGATTTAAACATCACAGGCATAGTAAGTAGTGAACACACTGCTCTATCTTGTACATACATGTCCAGGGATCACTGGGATCTAGGAAATTATAGAGGCTATAGTGTTGTACCCTCCCCTCTTCCTGGTATGCACTCTAGTTGTGGTCTGGAGTAGGATCTGTCCTGATGACCCTAAACCATATTCAGTTTGTATGAATTGGGTTTTTTTACTGGTAAGTTAGTACAAACCAGCAGCTTTGTAGTTGTGAGTCTGACCATAAGTCTTACACTGCAACTTCATCAGTATGTCAGTTTATGTAAGAAGTGATTGTGTTGTAGAAGAGTAGTAAGGACTACTGTGCATATTGATGACATTCTTTCTGTTTGCAGTCCTGTTTGCTGTCTCTTGCAACTTAATCTTTAGAGAGGCAGATTAATGCCTGCAAGGACATAATAGAAAAGCAAGAATATATTGGGAAGGAAGGAAGGAGAAGGAAATTGGAATTCAGAAGAATGTGATCTGTACTGGGATAAGTGAGAGTGTAGGAACAGAAATAAACAGAGGGAAGACCAAGATGTCTTAGAGCTGTAGCTCTAAGAGCAAGATTTGGCTTTAATGTTCTATTCAATCAAAAAGACCTTGGTGTGGAAATAGAAGAATGGTGGCAATAACATTAGCTATAAATTTGAATCTTTGGCGACTGTCGTCAGTGCTTCACTGTTTGAAACAGTTGTAGTCTGATGACATTTGGAAAAGTTGAATGATAATAAAACATAAGAAGAGTTTTATGTATGTTGAATGTGTTCTGTTTTATTGAGGCTCACTTATCTGAATTAAAATACAAAAAAGCTTGTCTAAAGGTAATGTATTACTGCCTTCATGAGACTTGTCAAAGCCCAAGCAAGATGGAATCAACAGTGATCATTGGCAACAAGGCACATAAACCAACAAATATGACTAAACCGTGTTATAAGGATGGTGTGGGATATCTGTGTTGATTACTGAGGATATAAACATTTGTCTTGAATTTTCACACAGTTTCTTTGCTGAATGTGAAGAATAGGAAGAATTTCTGCTGGAAAAGGTAAACATGGATCAGCAGAGTTTCATTTATTATTCTGTACTCAGCATTTCTTTCTATTATTATCTGCCTGTCAGAAGATGACAACTTTTTAAATGAGAACTTACTTCACCATTCATATATACGTGCCTTTACTCTTCATGTTGAATCACTGGAAAAGGTAACAAGCCTTGAAGACCACTTATAAGCACCAGCTAGTAAAAATTCAGGACACTGATTGTCTGAAAGATAGACTGGGAAAATCAACTTGACTACAACGACTTCCTGCTTTTATTTGGTTTCTAAAGTCAGTCATTTTTTTCTTGAAAGGTACCTTCTTTTCTTCCTGCAGTAGATTTAGGTGTCTTGTGTTTCATTTGAATAATGGCTATGGAGACCTGGTCACTGATTGCTAATGTTGCTTCTGGAATTAAAAAAAAAAAAAAGCTTTTTAACTGTGACCTGTGGAAATCATCTGCATGTTTGGGGAATTGAAGACATACTTAGGTACTTGATCACCCTCAGATCAGCTTTTCACTGGTAGATGGCAATAGTAATGTATCAGGACTGATGAGCTCCCACTCCCTTTTTTCTATCGTGCAATAATTAACTGTGTATCCAGCTTCATAATTCAAAGGTCTAAGGTTTGAGGCTTGTCCTTTTAATTATTTCTGGAGTTTTGACTACAACACTACAATATGAATAAAACATTACTTTCAGGTCAATATGAGTGTTCAAGCTCACGGCCTCCAAATTAATGAAACAACTTCTTCTACTGTACCTAATCAGCCACAGAGGATTATGGGCACCCAGGGCATTTTTATTAGTATCTCTTAAAATGCCTGACACAAAGTGCCATACCTCCATTTTTTTTCTAGAAGGGCTAAACATTAAGCAGTCAGTCTTAAAGAACAAAAGGAGTTTTAATATCATGGGGAATGTGGTATGTAACCTCCTATTTACTTTTAATAGCTTGTGGCTCTGACTTGCAGTGATGCTTAAACGCAATTGTTTGTCTTAAAGAGGAAAAACAATGAACAACCTCCCCCAAGCCTTCTAAGATGTCAGTAATTGCAATGGCTGTGTTGCATAGCTCAGTTTTCATACATTTCTTCAAAATCTCAAACTACTGTTCCAGTGGAAAATTAGGCAAAATGAGTTAAAAATGTGTTCCAGTTTCTTGAATGTGCCCTTCAGCTTATGGTGCAGTGCAGCTGCACTAGAAACTCAAGTGTTACGTATCTGAAATTTCTTAAGCACCAGAAAAGTAACTTTCCTCTTAGCTTTAAGATCTCATCCTGAATAATGTTAATCACTCTGTATTCAAAACAGTAAAACAGCAGGAGGTACCCTTTACTGTGCTGAGGTTTTTAGAAGTATTCTAATCAAGAAAAATCCTAAATTTTGGAACTGGATTATACAGTAATAACTTCTGTATGCAAGAATGAATGCTGAGAGGAAGGAGGAATTCAGTTACATATCTTGCAAAACACAGACCACGACATTAAGCTGGTTTTTGATGGCAAACTTCCACCTCACAGTTCTCTCTTTCGTGAAGTGGCTGTAAAAATAACATTGTGTACTCTCTTGATGGTACCTCAGGTGAATCTAGCTTATTCAGGCATACTATCCTGTTCCTCCTGGCTTGTAAAGTACGATCTGATGAGATGTTGACCTGAGCAGGACAGTGGGTTTAAGGGTGTTGTGCCCCCTTACTGCTGTTTGCAGCTCTATCCTGCATCTGTGGGACTTCACTCTAAGGTAAACATGGTGCTCTCTCTTGAGGACCTGCACGACTGGGGGGACAGAAGGGAGTGTGAATTGCAATGCTGCAGCTCCAAGGGAAGATGGATAAAGGGGGAAGGCTGGACTCATAAAGCCAATGACCCTGCTTACCAAAGTCTGTGCTCACTGAACTGTCCTATATCTCATTCCTGTGAACAAGTCCCCCAAGGAGGAGAGAGACTGTGGGTTTTTTTAATTATTGTAATCCTTTTGACCTCATGCATTCATGAGTTTGGTCTGTTCTTGTCAAAGTAGTTTTGCAGGTTGGCTGAATCAGATACTATTTTCAAAGCACATATTTTGGGTGTTGTTCCTTAGCAATCAGTTAAGAATTGCTAAAATGTGGCTTATCTTGAATTATTGTTTTCTTCATGTATTTCCATTTAATATAACATATACTGTAAATAACCTCTGTACACAAATCAATGGTTGGCATGCACAGAGTGTTGCAGCATAGTTATGTTCTGGTCATATGCTGAGTAACTTTGTTCTCAGACCGTTTCATAGGTCTATTGCTGTCTAGCTCTGTTTTTCAGTAAGCACAAAAGCTTGTTCACATAATTCATGGAGCAAGGCTGTATTTTCAGCTTTTCTATTAAGCAGGCAGTGGTTAATCTCTGATGCTCTGAAATACAATCAAAACTATGAGAATCCATCATATGCAACCCCTGTATTTCTAAACCATGTTCTCATTTGCTTAATATTATTACCCTGGGTTTGGCCTGAAATTCTAATTAATACTTATCTGAAGGCTTATTATTTATCTTTTCTCAGATGTCTTTGGTGGACTGCTTTTGTCATCTCTTATGCATTTCATTCTGACTCTTAGAGGATGACACAATGCCAGTATGTGAGAGTCCTGCTTTTGAAGGTGTTTATCCTGAACAGACTTCAAATCTGCTATTAACAGGCTTGTATACTGACAGAAAGAGATAATTTAATGTATGACACATAGTAGATACTGATGTCTATTTGGTAATTAAGTTTTAAAACTAGTTCTGTGGGAAACAAGAGGAAGAGAAATTTGTAGGACATTCTAGCTTGAAAGATAGATAAAAGAATAGTAATTTTGCTTCATACTAGGTTCACTTATTATCTCTTATAAGATCATGCTGTCTTTCATACAATTTAATTTTTACTGAGAAGTTTGCTAATTTCCTTTCAGATTTTTTCTAGTTCTCATCTGTCAAGTGCCTGAGACTAATCTAGTTTTTTTGCATAGAATTTGTTGCACAGAATCAGTGTTTAAAACATGCTTTGGTTTTGGGTCGGTTTTCTGGTTTCTATTCTGCCCTGATTCACAGCTCCTCAGTTTAATGTTTCTCACATTTATGTGGGCTGGGGATCCACCTTTGATCCAGTCTTCTGGAAATCTGTGCTCTAGTTACGAATACGCATCGTATGTTTGGGAACCATAGCAATTGATGCCAAACTTTTTCTTCTTTTTTTTTTTCTTTTTTTTTTTTTAAGTTTGAGATTAGGTGGGTTTTATTTGTTCTTTAAATTCCTGGGGAAAAAAAACCCCTCCCTGGCAAATAACTGCCATTGTTTTAGAAACTGTGAAGTGTGATGTGACTTATATCAGAGAATTGGTGAACTTGGGGTGTTTTCTGGTTTTCTGTTCCATGTGTTGTAGAGTTGAAATCAATACTGTTCTTTGTACAACATGCAACACAATTCCCTCAAACATGACATCCTGTTTATGGAAAGTTCTGCTCATGCTACATGTACTGGGAAAGATTAAGTGGTGAATTCCAGATACACACTGCTATTGTGAATCCCCATGAAAGCAGCTAAGACTGTTCCCCCTGAAGTCTGATGTCTTTGATGCAAACTGAATTGGGCCTTAGGTGAAGAAAATACCTCAAAAGTAGTATGTCTCAAAAGACCCTGCTGCCATTACTAGCCTGCTAAGAAAGAAAGCATGTAATGCACACAAATATTGTTTCTTGCTATAAAACAGGTTCAGAAAAAGCAATGGGACACTTTAAACTGTAGGACAACAAACATGGATGAAATCTGAAGAATGAACTGCTGCTCTTAGGTATTTATATTATTACCCAGACAATGAGATTGAGTCTTTAGTTGAGATTTTCATGACGTGTCATTACCTGTGTTCTCTCAAAAAATGAGCATGGCCACAGGTAGTCTTGCTTTAGTATGATTAAACAAAAATAAAATAAAAACAGAGCTTGTAATATAAAATGTTTTCTATTTGGAAAAACCTGGGTTTATCCAAGGACAGATTGACCACAAGATTACTGAATGCCAGTGGCAATTACAGCTTTATTGGATAATGCACTGGGCAGATCCTCAGCTTCTGTAAACTGCCCTAGACAGACAAACTTACAGGTGCAGATCTGACCCACTGTTTCTTTCAGTGCATATATATGTGTTGATTTGTGTTTTTTTTTAATTAGCCATCAACTTTGTATCTTTAACTAGTCATACATCAACCCTGGTGTTTCTGTCTGTCTATTAAGAATTGGATGAATTTAGACACTAAATTAGAACTGAACTCTGGTCAAAAATCAAGCCTTTTAATTTTTAACTTCTGTGCTTAGCATGCATCTTTAACTTGTAAGCAATGTGGGTGGTTGGTCTAAATTACACCTTCAATACCTTTTCTGATTGCTTACTTACAGCAAAAGCCAGGAAAGCAAGCACATCCCAGACTGTATTTTGAATTAAAAGCAGAATTCAGTGAACACTGCATTGCTTATGTTTTCTCTCTCTGACCTTCTAACAGATGTTGTCTGCATCTTCTTAAACTTGAAATAATAAACTAAAAATCCCTAGATCTAGTTCAGTCAGAAACCAGCTGATATTTTAGCCAACAAGAAGCTGAGAGGGAGAGGGGTGTTACACCAGCATGGATGATTTTAGTTGTAGTTATAAGAAAGTGTTGAGATGTTTTGAATCTGATCTTGCAATCTTGCAGCTCTAGTCTTGCTGAAGTCTCATTTGATGGTGTCCAAAAGGACAGGGTCCCTTTGGTTGTGCACTGAGGTAAAGTGAGAGGAGAAAATCTTAGATGAAGCAAATGGAGAACAGCATTGTCCTGTGCTGGCTCCTTAGTGACTGTCATTCTTCAGCAGTGAAGCATCTGGGCTGATCAGTTAATTTCTCTGGGAACACATTTTTTGTTTCCTGACCCACTGTCTCAGCACAAGTCTTCCCTCTCTTATCAACAGCATCTCTACCATTCCTGTCTTGGCAATCTCTCTTGCACACCACCCCATGGGAAGTATAGTGGAGTAGAAGTGGGTATGGTGGATGTCAGGAGCACACCTTCTGGATGCCAGCTGTGTGGGAGTGAAACATTGGTGCCTCCCAAAGCTTGTATCCAGGTCTCGTCTCAAACACACAGTGACAGAAGAGTGCATGTAGCTCCCAGTCTGGGGTTGCAGCTCCCAAGCACTGTTCGCTGAGTCTGCATGTTGCTGGGGTGTGAACTGCTTTAAACAATTCCTCTTCTAATTAAGTACGGCCAATCTGTGTATTGGCTTTTCAGGCACCCATCTGTACAGAGCGGATATGCTTGCTCCCCTCTGAGGATCCCTTCCTTCCCTCTCCATCGGTGTTGTTGGGGGATTAAAGCAGCAGCGGCCCCATACACAAACGCAGCTGGTTCCGTTTGGTCAGCCTGAGCCTTGCTGTGAAACCACGACAAGAATTCCAGTAAGTTAGCAACACTGAAACACAAAGAAAACAACAATAGGAAAAGTCCTTCCGTGCAGAAAGGAATGTTTCAAGCACTGTTCTCCTACAGTGAAAGGAGAGAGGGTAGGAGGGAGGAGAAAGATTTGAAGAGGGCAGGTTCCCCCCTCCCCCGGCAGCTCTGGATCTTGTGATAGAGCGATCTTATCCTCTCTTTGTGATTCAGAGGTGCCAGGAAGCTAATTGAATATTCTGATCTGCCCCCAGTGTTTCTTGTGGCTTGACCCCGGTGCTGTGTCGTACCACTACACCAAACAGCCCTGAACCTGCATNAGCCCTTTTCTATCTTGATAGATAGAAAACCTTTACGGGAAGGTTTAGGAGGATTAGCGTCCTACAGGACTTGGAGAAAAATCACAATCTGCTAATAAGCAACAATATGTTCCTCTGCAGTTTTCACAAGAATAATACAGGCACCTCTACCTCTTAATTGAAATTGCAGTCCATGACAAAAAGAATAAGAGTTAATGCTTTGAAATATCACTTAAGTTCGGTTGCAGAATCAGCAAACACCCGTTGCAGGATATCAAACATGGCATGAAACAACTTAAGCAATATATGGAATTCATAAAGGCCATGTCATTAAAATTGATCTGACAAGTCTCTTGTAAGACCAACAGAACCATCTTTCTCTCATGGTATGTGTGCACAGTAGTCATTCACATGCACGTGTATGTGTGCACACATACAGAGCGAAGGAGCAGCCTGGCATAACTAAGTTTTCTACATGGAAGACTATTTCTGGCTAATATAAATCAGCGTGCTGACTTCACGCAGCTTGTACCATTCTGATCCTGCAAGCAAAGCCTTCAAAATGTTTGCAGTCTTTTCCCAAGGCTGCATTCCAGCCTGAAGTATCAGAGTGTCTTTATCTTTCCCCCATGATTGCAGTGTTTTACCCTTGTTAGGAGGTATACGATTCCTGAAATGGCAGCAGTAAAACAAAGGCAGACATTTCACATGTGCTGTGCACGCTGCTGGAGAGTTAGAAGCAAAGTAAGGTATCTCCAGCTGATATCTTAAGCAGTCAGACAAAGCACTTTATCAAACTGATATTATCTGCTGAGAAAGTGCAGAAGTAAGTTTCATCCCTACTGTTTTCTGTTCACAATATTGATATGAGGAATGATGGTTTTAAGCTTTATCCCCTGCATTGGCAAGTACGTTGTGATGTTTTTCAGTAGTTGGGAGTTTTAAGTTTCTTGTTTGGAGCATGCCTTTGGAACACTAAAACCGGGGCTGTGTTTCACTTGTAATCTGAAATTCCCCTGATCTAGTCAAAATACGCAGTGCAGCAGCAATGGACTCTGATACAAGGCCTGCAAAGTGCAGGGACTTGGAAGCATCTCGCCTATCCCACAAAGTGGGGAAGGAGGGGCAGAGGCAGCCTGTGGCTGCAGGGCCTGGAGCAGTGCCTGATTCCCTCATGCTAGTTCCGGGGCCGCCGGGTATAAAGAGCTTTATGCAATGTCTGGAGGGTGGGAGTTTATAGAAAACGCGATGTCTCAACAGGCGAACACTCCTTTCTTCTGCAACTAGCGGGATAAGAAAAAGACAGCAGGCTCTTTGCGCTGCTGCTGTGCGGATCAGCACCCCAGAGTCGAGGCGCCAGCTTCTGAGGGAGCTGGAGCATCCCAGCCCAGATGGGACCTCGCCATCGGATGGATGGAAGAGCAGCAACTGCTTGCAAACTGCTCATATTATTCACTGCATGCATAATGCAGGGCAGTTGCCAAGGTAAGCACTATGCTTCAGCCTCTCTCAAATGGGACTTGCACTGCAAGGAGCACATCCCTGTTTTGGGATGGAAAAAGATCAAAGTGCTTGAAAGCAGAGGGTTAACGGGAGAGGATTTTAGAATAACTAGGGGAGGCAGTTGGCTCCTTCCAGGAGCCCTTTGATGAAGTTGATTTCTGTTGTGAAAAAGAAAGTAGCATCTTAAACTCTACAGACACCACTGGTTCTCTAGCTTCACTTCATCTTGATTTTAAATTATCCCAGGATGGGTTTTCTGATTCTTTTTCTGGTTTATCCAAACTTTTTCTGCTTGTATGAGACAGGAACTCACAAATATTGCTAGATTTGGAGGAACAGCTCAGACTTTGCAACTCTTGAAACCACAGTTTTAGAGGTGCAAGTAGGCAGCTTTTCCTGTAGCAAGTACTGCTTACTGGCTGTGGGGAAGGTAAATGGAAACACCCCCTTCCCCCTGCCGACCCAATCCCCCCAGAGTTTTTGCATTTTTCCTGGCGATCTTTGTGCCCTTCTTGCTACAGAGGTGTAGGTGGTTTTGCAGAGCAGAGTTCACCTGCATTCCAAGAGCAGGTTTGGTCACCACTAAAATTACACCTAGAGCTGTTTTTGATGAGAAGTGCACAGGCAGTGTACACAGGTTGTGACTGTGGCACAGTTACGTGTGGACAGGCTCATGTACGTGTGGTATATGCAGTCATTTACAGAGGGCTGTAAGAAAGAAACAGATGCTTAGTCTGGAGCACAATAAGCTCCCCTCAGTCGTCTCAGCCGCAGATTTGAAGTTGAGAGAGGGAGAACTTTTTCTCTGGGCTTTGCTGTTGCTAGGTAACATCAGGGAGCATGTGACGGGCAGAGCAGGCTGAGTGCCGCTCCTCCGGTACTAATCTGGCTGCTAGGGATGGAGTAGCCGTGTCTCTAGCCCTCTTCGCAGCCTGTGGCTGCAGCCCATCTCTTCCCGTCTCCCCCTCTTTGCTCGGTTTAATTGCAGTGGAAATGAAGCCTGGCTGTTGGAGCAAGAGTGGCTGCAGTGTGTTTCCTCGGCCCCGTGTAATGACCCAGCAGTCTTGCTGGTTGTGTGTGTGTGTGTGTCTGTGCATTACGTGTGCGTTCAAATTGTTAATCTGCTTTCTTTGCTCAACTCTTAGTTTAAGCTCCTTAGACAGAATCAAGTAAGTAATTATACAGCAACTGCTGCTAGCAGTTCCCACTTATGAGCAGGGAAATAGACGATAGCTAATGTTCAGCAGGCGACCTGCAAAAACTCTAGCCAAGGAGGTCACACTGGGCAGAGCTAATCCGATGCACCATTATTTTACATAGGATAGAATGGAAGCTGCAGTGCTGATCTGAAACTTTATTTCTTTGCTCTAGAGCCACGTTTGGCTGTTCAGGACGTGCCTGGTAAATGGCATGACAGGATAAGCAGAAGGAAGCTTTGAATTAGCATCCACAAGCATTGACAGTAGAGAAGTTTTTTACTTTGACGGTGTGCTTCCCTGCCCTCCCTGCCCCCCAAGTAGAATAACTGTGCAAATGAAACAGTTTTAGTAACATGTAACTGATACTAGTAAAATTTCTGGATAGCAATCTTGGCCACACTGTGATTACTTTTGTGAAATTTTTGGCATTGTAAAGTTCAGCTTCTTTGAATATTGAGATCATGTCAGACTAATTTCAGAAAAATAAATGAAGAGGCTCATCAGAGCAATTCCAAGGCTTGGAATTAAAAATGGTGAAAATCATATTATCTTGTCTAATCCTCAGTATTTTCAAAGGTGCTTCCACAACATTTTGGAAAGTTTTCATTGCCAATACCTGGCCCCAGCATCAGCAGGATGTTTCTAGAAGTAGTTTAACCTGAGCACTTGCTCAGATGACTGTATCATGATTCTTCCTTGATTTGTCTAATTATGGACTTGCTGAAATTAAACATACTTCTTGTAAACTGAATAAAAATATCTCCCCTTGTAGTTGCCAGTAGTACGGGGCCTGGTTCTGCAACCTTTACTCTCCAAGCTGTGTTGCCTGTGGGGTAACTGTTAATCAGTAAAAACTGCAACTGGAATCTAAAACAGTACCTAAGTTAAGGTAGTGTCAGAGGAGGCATCATGGGACTAATGTTAATATTTGTTTTGAGGCATCTTGAAGTGCTTCATGCTCACAGTCATAAACTGGAGACACTCTGTGGATGTTGTACTCTCAGCAGTTTTGCAGAGGGCAAACGAGATTACTAGGGCAACTTCACATTTGAACAATGAGTTCTTTAATGTTACTGCAAGCATACCAGATCTACATGCTCATGCAGTATTCCACGTAGTATCTGTTACCAGGCTCACCTTATCTAACATGGAAAGCCTGCTGTACTTTTTTGATGAGGATTTAGTGCTTGAGAGTGTTTGATTTTTTTTTTCTATTCTTAATGGTTCAGCACCAGAGGAACTAATAGTTTGGTTTTATTATAAAATTATTCGTATATATAAATCATTGATAGAAACCTGCTTTTCTTTACAAAAAAAGAATCCTCCTTTCTACACACAAAATATTAAGAACATTCCAAACAAGTTAATATTTCTGTAACCTATATTTTTCAGATCACTTAAACTTCCTTCATTGCTTTTTAGTGCCCTTTAAGTCCTGATGACTTAATTTCAGCAGAGATGATGTAAATCTCACAGCAAATAAAAGTATAAATATTAAAACAATATGAGTTCTGTAATAAAATCCATTGGTATTGGGTTTTGTCACAGATTCTGCTAAATTAGTGTAAATTCGAAAACAATACCAGTATCATCTATTCTCAGATTTGCATGTAGTTACACTGATGTTCTGGCTTTGCTGCAATTTATTGCAAACCACCCAACTGCTATGTGAAGCCCAGGATTTCACTGTATTGTGTAGTTTACAGTGTTTAAATTGCTGTTTGCCTCCCCTGTCTTTCTGGTGGATACTTCAGAGGATCTTTTTATTTCTTTTACCTGTTCCATGTATGGAATCTAAGATGACAGATTTGCATTGTTGTCAATTATATGAACAATTGCTTAGCAAGGCTGTATATTTTCCTTGCTGATAATCATAAATTATCATAACTTTGCATTTCCCAGAATTTTAAACTTTTCCATTAATGATTCTTCTCTCTACATATATATGCTATTTTTAATAGGCTATTTAAAAATTTTTTTTCTCTATTGAGTTAAGAGGCCAGATAGGTTGACTTCTAATACTTTTTGCTCCTATTTTTAGTAACTTGTAGTTTAATGACTTTTTTTAAGGTTTCTGTTGTTGATCTCAAGATCAGAAGATTTTAAGTTTTTTTTTTTTTAAGGAAAGCTGATTATCTATTCTGTATACATCTTGTCAAAATGTGATTTGTATAGAAACTTCGCTGTAATGCAAAAGTTTGTGCATCAAATTTGATTTACATCCTAAATCTCTGCAATGATAGATCGTTGCCTTAAATGTATCACAGGCCAATATGACTAGAATTTGTTACCATTACAAGGTCTCTACTAGTCTGAGAATGAAGGGCATTCTAAGCATGAATCTGTATGAGGTGATAACTCAGAAATCACAATGAACATTTGCCTGAAGTGAGGCCAGTAATGAACAGGTACAATAGGGCCAAGTAACGAAGAGCTCTGGCAGCTCTTCCCCGCGTGGCATGGACAAACATGCTTTTGCATCAAGCGTTGTAATAGTTCAATCTCTAGATTAATAATTCAGTGGCTTTTAGACATTGACTTCAATCAAATCTATTTAATGTGTCTGTAGGATGATGTATAGTGACACTGCTGTAGGCGACAGGCCAGAGTCAGTATTCATGCTCCCTTGTAGAGTGCTGTGCATGTCTAAATGACAGAGAAGCCTGTCTCTGAGATTACACTCCTGCCAAGACCTAGTCTTTGAAGACTTTGAGTGCAACTTTCCTTGGGGATTGAGGATTTGGGAGTAATGAGAGGGGAGAAAGGATGTCAAAGAAAATTAATATACCAGTGCAGTCCTGATGTACAATTTAATAAGTATACTTCATGACCTATGGGCTGCAGTGTTCATAATCCTGCACTGCTGTAAATTTTTGGCTCCTCTTGGAGGTGTACTCACAGAGAATCATGAGTGAAAATCCCAATGAGCGTCCACCTACTTGGCTCTGAACTAGTTTATTTCCTGAGGGCTGACAATTTAAAAGTACCTATCAGTGAAACACATTATAATCTTCTCATGTTTTAATTTATGAGTGATATTTCTATGCACTGACAGTTTGGGGTTTTGGTGGTTTTTTGGGTTTTTTTGGGGGAGGGGGGAGAGTATGGGTCTTTTTAATGGGTAGCCCTCTTTTTGTACATCTCTTGAATTTTCTTAATAATTTACTATTTTTCTGTATTCTGCTCAGCAAAGCGTATCAGGAATTTGCAAAGTAATCAGCTAAAGCAAAGAATGGGATAAACCCCAGAATTTTAGTTAAAAATTGAAAGCAGTAATTGGATGACACCTGGTTAGATTTAAGTCTATGCCAAATGCTAGAATTACAGTAAATAATTAAGCTACAGGAATGCAGGCAAATAGAGACAGAGCATCTAAGGAGATTTCAACTAAGATAATTGTGTGATGTGTACGATGCTTCTATTTCCCTGTAAGACAAACCAGAATCTTCTTTCTCATATTGAGCTGATTGGAAATTTGAGCAATGAAATCCTACTTTAATCCAGATTTACTTTCCGTGTGTTTTGCAGGAAATGAGCAAAGATTCATTTGGGGGAAAGGTAGAATGCAATTTCATTAAAGCCTTTTAATTCTTTTCCTTTTGGGCATCCTGGATTGACATGAAATCAATCACAATGTTTGGAGCCTTTTCCTCTCCATGTGCCTTTTTACACTGCTAGATTATTGCCAGATCAAAGCCCAATGGTGGTTTTGTTTTGGTTCTTTTTTAACTCCTCATTATTTAGCTCCAAACCTGGAGGTGGTTCTGTTGAGATTTTTGTTTTGTTTTGTTTTAAAATCTGAATACTCTCATTTTTAATTGAGGAGTAAGCAGGCACATTGTAGACGTAGTTCATTTTGTCTTCATGAATACTGGATCAAATGCCATTCAGTCTGTCTACAATTCTTATTTTTAGACCTGAGATCTTGTGAAAACTCTTCAGACAAATATGGAACTTTGCATCACTTTGTACTCTCACTTTTTAAAGCAGGAGTTTATAATTGTTTCTCCTTGTAAAAGAGGAATTCTGATTGAAATGTTCAAAGTGCTATATGATTCCAGCACTTTTTAAAGTAAACTACACTTTCTAGAAGTTGTCATTGTTGAAAAACATTAAAGGTCCCTTCTAATTAGTGATCTACAGGTTGACATCTATTTAAAGAGAAGTTGATGTTTGTATTCTACTGTGGCTAATTAGCAATGATAATCAGATAATTTGTCCACTTCTTTTTAATTGGTTACACTGAATGTGGCAAATAAAGGACAGAGCTGGTTTTCGAATTGTTTAAAACTAAGGTGCTTCTTCACGTAATTTGGTAATTATACATTATTTCATTATTTCAAATAAATTATCCCTGAGTTGTACTGATATAAGAGAGAGAAAATGGGATTCAGTGAAGAGTAAACCTTTCTTTTAATAGCTTATTATTATTTGACATCCATTTTGAAGTCCACTTCCTTTTGAAAATGCTTTTTGCTTCCTTAACTCAGCACACTTTAAGAACAGTTTAAGAAAATGAAGCTTAATGAGTAAGCATAGAAATGTTTAATGGGTTGGATAGCCTTTAGTGGATTCTATAAGCTTTTACCGTTTGTTTCAAGGTTTTTAATGTTTTCTTTGTTTTGCAATGCTTAAAGTGGATTAGAGATCTAAGGATCACTGTTACAAGTTTGGTTTTGAATTAATGAAATGACATATAAGAGTTGACTGAAATTGTTCTACTTTTATGACCTGTTCTATTTTCTGCTTTTAACATGAATAAATTGCCTTTGTTTTACAATCAAGAAGCCAGATCTTCAGCAAAAGGGCACTGTTTACAGCAGCAGTGTGTCTGCTCAATTATTTTCTTGCACAAGCAGGTCATAGTACACCCTGCTGAGTTGAGTCAAAGAATGGGAGTCTGTTCCAGTAGGAACTCCCTTTGATGGGGATTTCAGGCTCATGCTTTTGCAGAGCAAGGATGGGGGGTTTAGTTGTGTTATGTAGCATCTCCTAAGGGGGAAAAAAAAAGGCATAGTCCACAAGTTATTCTGGGATACATCCAGTGATATATTTAGAATCTAGGTAATGTTTTTTATTTTCAGAAAGCATTGTGCCCATTGTCAACTCATGAATATACCACAGAGAGTTTAGTTTGAGGAATTATGGGGCCCACAGAACCGCAGTACATACATGCATTAATAACACTCCCCAGCTATGCCTGGAAGAAGGAACTTACCTACGTAACGTTCACATCATTCAACACCAGTGGGAGACCCCATTTACATCTGATCAAGCCCTTGTCATACCTTAGTATCTAAGGGTGTGGTTTTGTGAGAAATGATGAGGCAATTGAGCACCTCATTGCTGCTGGAAGCAGGAGGCCCTACAGTCTTTCCTTTTCTCCTCCAATGTTCCATTCACACATTGCTGCCAGCCTTGAATTCTTGGTGCTTGCTCTGTGCTAGTATCACTGCTTGTCAGACCTCTCTGCTTTCCCTTACAAACTTGGAGGAAAACTAAACTAGGTCTAGGGAATTAAGTGGTTTCCCGGTGATTTAGTGATTTAGAACAGCATGCAGTAAGGTCTGGTAGTTGCTGGAGTCTGGAAAAGAAAGTGAACCTTAGCATCAAGTGGGAGAAGAAGATCTGGAAAGAGAGAGAGAGGGAGAGCCCTTTTTCTTGTGGTAAATCAGTGGGTTGGCTCAGCTGGGCATGCAATCACTGCTTAATGCTACTGCTAAGAACATATAGGAACTGCTTTGCTGGCATGCTCGTTACAAGAGTGGTCCCATCAGGGCTATAGTGAATTAGTGTTAGCACTGCGGGAAACCTTTTTGTAAAGTTGTCTGGTGTCAACAGATGGCTTAACTTGAATGGGACTGCTCACGTGTTCGCTTCTGAGCAGGACTCCAGGGCTGCTCTCAACCTGCAATGCAATAAATGAGTTGGACGATAACCAAGTACATAGAATGCTGCTGCAGTTTTTGTTGGCTTTCTAGCTGTGTTAATAAAAATAACTTTTACAACTATGAAAACTAATAGGTTTTTAAACCATTTCATGTGCAACAAACAAACCACAGTTTGTATCTGAAATGAATGATAAAATTTGTGGCATCTTCCATGTGAATACAGGAGCTGTTTTATTAGCTTTGTAGTTTTGACTTTTCTTTATGAAGTTACCCACAGAATGCACTTTAAAGGAATTGTTCCTAGTATTCTGTAATTATAGCAGGTACTAAAATGCCTTTTGTTACCTTTGCAGTACATGGAAGGTATTTAGCGGAGTAACTAAACTGCATCTACTTCAGTTAGTCTGAGCCTTGACAGACTTCTGTTGGCTGAACCAGTGGGAAATCTGAGCAGAGCCTCAGAGTAGCTCAGTTGTCACGTGTCTTTTTGCTCAGGCTGGCCGGCCATCTGCTTCACCAGGAGCTCTGCCTGGGCAGAGGGCGACGACGACAATCGGGTCCTTTGGCACTTGCAGAACTGATACCCTGTCATGGAATTTGTGTTCCAACTGTAGGCAATTTAAGAGTGGAAATGCAAGAATGCTGCTATTACTAGCTTTTATTAGTTTTGCAAGTTTTAAACTTTATTAAGCCTGCCACAGGATGCACTATAAAATGGTTATCTTACAGTGAAAGTACATAAAAATAAAAATACTTTAAAGCTCAACTTTAAATCCTGTAGAAAATTGTGCGTGTCTTGGATTTGAAAAAAGAAACTAAAAGACATATTTTATTGAATTTAGTTATTTAGCAAAATTTAAATTACTTAAGACTGAGGTAAAAGCTCTAACCTTGATCAAGTACTTTATCCATATTAAAACTTTCAGACTTTATCGCCATTATTCCTCCCTGGCTTTTATTTGGTTTCCTAAAGAAAAGGTGCTTTAGCAATGTTTCCTAAGTTAGTGGAGAGATCCCCAAATTATCACCCTGCTATGGGGAGTCTTGGTCATTAAATATTACATATAGAGATACTGACTCTTTGGCCAGCAACATACCAGGTGTGGTATCTTCTTCCTCGTAAGTGTTTTGAAAGACCGATGGAAACTTGCTGAGGAAGGAATTACCATTTAAAGTTTACAAGACTGTAGGCAAATGCCTGCTGTTCTGTGAGCAATGTATTTTCTATGTTGTGTGCTACCACTGTGAACCCTGACTGTGGTTTTGTGTGATTGCTTCTAGAAGTACGTACCTAGTATGCAGTAGTTGCATGCTGTTGTGTTTTCAAGGATGCAGCAAATGTAGGGCTTACCCAGCTACACAAGTTAGAGCAGGAGTACCTTCTTCCTTGCTGTTCGCCTCTGTGCCTGGAATGCTGCTGAAGAGCAGTTAGCTAATATAGTTTAAAGAATTGCTTAAAATACCATGCCTAGCAGCCACCATTGAAGGGAAGTAGCAGGGGAATCAAGCATCCATAAAAAATCCAAATGGGCGAGTTGGAGAGTTTGGCTGGTTAGGGGAGATGGAAGTACAATGCTTCCATTGGGGCTGACAGGAAGGATAGATAATGTTTCCATGGGAGATGATATTTCTTGTATTTATCTTCTGATGAATTCAGGGACTTTACCTTTTATTTGACAAACTCATCAGTATTATTATTTGGGTGAAAGGATTTCTTATTTTATTTTTTAAACAAAAAACTATATAGAAAATATACTGCATTTAAAAGTGAAATCGCCAAAGGATGGTTTAATTCTTATTGTTAATTCTCAGATTGTATTAAGATAAAATTGCTTTTTGTGTGAGCACATTGGCCAACAGTGTTATTTCAGTTCGAGTGATCCTTTCTTCACTCAGGTCTCCCTTTGCATGTGGAATTTCCTTTTCAAGAAGCTTGATAAGGAATGACCAGCCATAGCTATTAGCTGCTAGCTGACATTGAGACACTACCAAATAAGAGAGAAAAATTGTTTGTCAGTGCATCCAAAGAAGTATCTGAAGTTCCTAATGTTATGAACAGTAGTAAATAGCATTAGAATGTCTACCTAGGCACACTAGACGCTTGTATCACATGATCACATCTGTTCTGCACTGACACTTTTTCTGCTTTTCTGAAAATGTTCTCACATATTTAGTTTGCAACAAGTAACAATCATGATTTTGGAGTGCAAAATGGTGACTGGTAGCCTGTGAAGCTTTGGGACACAGCTTAAATCTCCCTTTTGTCTGGGAGTCCCACTAGTTATGATGACACTAGTCAAGTAGTGAAGAACTTTGTAGATGTGGGTTCTGTCATGGGAAGAGAGTAGTTTTCACTCTGTGTACCTACCATGATTATTTCCTGTAAGGGAAAGTGCTTTATTTCTTTTCATGACAAGTTTCATTTTTCATTTAATAACTTGTGATACAATATTCTAGCAAGGTTTATGATTTGGCAAAGTGTTATATGTTGCATAGCAATTTACAGTCTAGCAATAATACGTAAAAGAAATATAATTTCACTGTCACAAACTGGAATCAACCTCAGTAAGAGCCTTCCAATCTCCTAGTGCTACAGTGAGTCATCAGCTTTCAGGAGAGCATGACTGAATTGAATGCAGCTCACCATCTCTGCATGGGGTCTAATTTTGAATACAAACAGCACATTGGTTGGAAAATTATTTTAAAACCAGTGCAGCTCTCAAAATGAGAATAGCTTCCTGAGAAGGCTTTATCATCTGCTAGTGCATCTGTTGGATTTTCTGTTCATGTTCAAAATTGTTTAAGCACTTTCTAAATTTTCCACACACTGTATAGTTGTAAATACTTCCTAGTCTTGAAGATTTTCCTCCTTTGGTCATATTCCCCCCTACTCTGTTACCCAATTGTTATTCTACAGCAGCCTTGGGGCCATTAGCAAGGTTCATTCTTATGAAAATGCTTGGGATGCTTCCTTCTGTGAGTAACCCGGGGTGTCTTTATTTCTACTATGTTTGCTTGTTCTTCTTCCTCTTATGTCATTTGGTCAATTGGAACAGATTTTTGCATATTTAATGTGCCATTCATTAAAAAGAAGCTTCTGGGATTTAGGACAGCTCAGAAGTGTATGCTTCCCTTGAGATCCACAGTGCCAGCTAACAAAATCACAATTGATTTCTGTGGATTAAGACACCCAATGTCAAGACAACTGGTTGAGGTTATCCCATTTTGTTTCCATGATCTTTATGTGTAATGTGTCTTAAATACATGTTTGTGTTATGAAGGCTAATCTTGCAATATGGCAGACACTGGTTCTCTTTAATTTGGCCATGCAGATAACAACTTTACAACATTCTCTTTATTAGCCTCACCTTGGAAAATGCTTTATATACAGTTGGGGTTAAAGAAGGTGTCCAATAAAAATTAATGACTTATTCTCAGTTATCACTGAAGTATGAGAAATTTGACAGTGACTTAAATGTCAGAAGAAGCCTGGTCTGTTCAATATAAGGAATACTTACTTTATCAGTAGAAAGGGATATCACCTTCTGCCTATTAGAATTAGCCCTTGTTTAAAAGGATTATTTCTTACTCCTGCCTTGTTACAGGACTAATGTTGGTAAGCGTTTATTTGTTGCTTTTTAAAAAGTGAGTTGAAGCAAGGAACTTAATTTATATTAATTTATACAGGAACGTAATTTTTATTAATTTCTTTCTGGTACTGGTTAAGACGTATAGTATGGTATGATTTTTAAAAGTAAGTTGGTTTTTTTGTTGGGGTTTTTTGTACATTTAGGATCAATGTGAGTAATTTTAAAATACTATCTTAATTTTTCTTTACTTTTTCTAGAATGTCTGGTTTTAAAGTGATAATGTAGAAACCGTAGATGTTTTGTTTTGAATACCAGAACTTTAAGGAAAAACTAACAATTTAAAAAAGAGGGGTTTTGTGCTAAGAGGTCTGTATGTGGATTATCAGAAAATTAGGAGCTTGTTCTCTTTATTATTAGTTAAGGCTTATAATTTATATAAAAATAAAATTGCATAGATTTGTTAAAAATTAATTTATAAACAATTTCTGGTTTTATCAGGCTGTTTGCATGCATTGCTTTTTCAATTAATAAAGCTTAAGTAAGGTAGAGAGGATGAGGATTATGAATATCTTTAACGTTGCTAGGAGGCATTTACAGTGTCATTCCTTTGAACTTGATGTCTGCAGGAGACTTGAACCCTTTTTTCTTTGCAGGAAAGCTTTCCTGCTTAGTTTCAGTAGATTAAAAGTCCTGAATTTCTTGGATTTATGTTGAGGCATTAGCAGAAATGAATCCATAGCCCTTTTATAACCATATTAACTAAACCCAAATAGTTTAACATACAATACACTGACTTAAAGTATTTTAAAAACCATTTTGCATGTTAGCATTATTAACATTAGATTTGATGATTTAGTTTAAACAATGGTTTTAGTTGACAAGTGTCTGTATGTGCACAGAATATAATATAGGCTTGGCTGTCTCCAGACTTGCTTTTTTAATTTATTTGTATTCTTTTAAACTACTTGGCAAATGGTTTTGAAAGGGAAACTGTGAAAATCTGCTGTAACTGCAGTGAAACATGGATTTCTAAGTCCATACTGAAAGAAAAAAAATTGACCTTTTAGAATTTTAAGGTGCTTTCTAGTAAAAAAAATTAGAAATTTAAATTTTAGGTATTGGGTTCTACTCTGACAGGCAAGATCTATTTATTACAGCTTCTGACATCCATCATTTCACAGAACTCAGGACACAGTTTACTCAAGGTTTCCTTTTACTGTGAGTATGGCATATCTTGCTCATTCATCTGAGAGAAAAACAGACTCTCTATATCCACGTAGGCTTAGAAAAAGAAATAAATGGGATAGATGAAACTTAAATTTCTTTCTTCTGTTTTCATTCTTCTCACCTTTCTCATATAAACTCCCATAATATAACAAGTTCTACTTGTGAGTGGATTTTTAGGGGGAAGGGCTAGAAGTATCTGCTGTTCAGTGGGAGTAAAAATTATTTTATACTGTCATTAACAGCAGTATAGAAGTTATTTTATACTGCTAATTTTTGAGGAAGCTGTGCATTTGGGACTTGGGAGCCTAATCTCTTAGGCTGGTTAGTGTCAGTGGAGAACCAAATCTGTTGCTTCAAATTGAGTCCTTCCACCATTTCCACATTCCCACTCCACCTCCCCTTACAATAATCTGAACTAATCTGTATGACCTGTGTATCAGAAAGCTTTCTAAAATGTCTGCATCTTTCCATGGGGGCTAGGGAGTGCATAATGAAACAATAAAATGGAATAAATGAACTACTTCTGCACATGTATCACATGGTATAGTTGACATTCTGAAGAATAAATGGACTCTAGAAGAGAGTAGGCAGCTCTTGTGAAGAATGTTAAACGCATTGATCACTGTTAAACGCACCAGAGTTAGAGGTGAAGTCTCTGGCTGGGAATCCTGCCAGGACCGATTGCTAGAAGGTTGGAGGCCCCTCCATAGGAACTAGGAACGGCCAATGTGTACGTGCCTTGTTTCTTCTGCTTTCTCATAAATACATCAGCAGAGTTGTGTGTGCCTCTCATGTACTGTGACCTCCTGGTGTGCTACTGAAAAACAGTAGTGTATGAGCACCCTTTGGTGAAGGGAAGGATGGCACTATTGGGCCTTTTCTTGATTGACATTGGGTGTGTGTGACAAGCACATAAGTGCTTGTCATCTCTATGCTGCAAACTATTGAGGGTTTAACCCTTCTTTTTGTAGTTTGTACAGCACACAGCACAAAGTGGTCAACTACTGAGTCTGTAGATGCTATTTTACTAATAATAATCTGGTTATAAGATGTAATTGGATGATAATTCAGTAATAGAAATCCTAGACTTCCCTATTAATATTGTATCTCTGTGATGCTGCATCTCTTCTGCTTCAAATAGTCCCTTGACTCTCTGTCCAACTATCAATCTGTATGCAGAGATCTTGCAATCAGGTGAAGCTGGTGCAGATTCATGTTTGTACTGTCTACTTGTTGATGTTATCAGTTAAAGTTATGTCTCTAATCTAGTTTAGAGACATGCAAATACAAAAGAAGTTGGGTGTTGGAAGGTCTTGAAGACTGGAGATAAATTTTAACTGCTGTCTGAAATACCTATATATGTGGTCTGTGTTTTTTCAAATCTGAGTAGTTTGTATTAAATGGAGTTTTCAGAGTGCAGAAAGACTGAAAGTTAAATATTGTCTTGAGGTATATGAAATTTAGCATAATATTATCAGACTGATTATTTTGTAAATAATCTTTGTTCATTTGCCTGTAACAATTGCTACCAGAATACTACTTTTCAGTATTAACAGGGCATTTTGCAATAATAAGCAAAGGTTTTTCTTGAACTATGGACTTTAATTCTTTCTTCATTAGTGTGAGGGGACAGCAATGGAATTTCCAGAGGTTCAGCTTCCCCTCCCCAAGCATTCCAAAACCTTGGGCTGTTTAACATGTAATTAAGCTAGGCAAAATCTGACATCTAAGTTTATGGAAAGTGATTCTTCAGGATTCTTCTACCTGTGAGGCTGCTGGAGTGGGCTCTTCTGCTTGAGGGGTGTTGGGAACAAAGAATACTCTTTGATGGAAGGCAGAAAGGTAGAAAAGAGCTTGTCACTTACTTGCTCTTTGTAAAATTTATGTGGAATAGGCTTGTAATGTATAGTTCATTTGCATTTATTTGTTGAAAAACTGCAGATGTATTAAAGGCAGAAATATTCAGTTGAAAAAATACTGCCTTGAAGAATGTTACTCTTAAATGCAAATAAACTGTTGGAAGGCATGATTCCTGAAAAGGAAAGTGACTGCTGCACTGTAATTTTAATGTTTGAGTGGAGAGTTTGAGAGTAGTGCAGTCTACCCTGGGCTTAATATGTTCTTCATTACATTAAATCTTTCATTCAAGATTCATTGTTAAAGAGGTTTTAGCAGTTGTCATAGGTATTGTGAGCACAACGAAGAAAAAATAGATGAGGGGTTTTGGCCTGTTCTGTGTAGTCAGAATAGAGTCATGGTACTCTTAATCCCTGGGCAATAAATGTAATTCAGAAGATTTGGTCAAAAGTGTGAGGGACTTCAGGGTTGAATGGACAGGTAGAAATGTATGAAAATAATTATAATAAGACTCAAACTGTTCAGAGAGGAACTGAAAGAGGTCTGAAGTAATGCTGAGTGGCAGAGAGCAATGCACTACTGGTGTCCATTGTAAACCAAACATAAAATTCTGAATTTAATATAGAGGATTGAATTTAAGCTTTAATTCTCAATCTAAATATTTCTACACAAACATATTGGGATAAATGAAGCACAGAGGAGGGTGAGATAGTGTAATGGACTGCCTTCCTATTGAAGCCTGCAACCCTGTAGGTTAAACCATTGTGCTGTGAAATGCCTGAAGCTATTAACCTCTCTCTCTTCTGGAGTTCCATATGACTTAATGTGACATTGAGTAACATTCATTAGTGGTGTGAGGCTTGATTACCATCCTACAGTGGCAGCGGGGCTTGTCTTTGGCAGTTGTTTAGCTTAGGATCCTTCATTCCTATGCAGGATAGACTTGTTGGGAAAAACTGGTCTTGTACCACGTGAGGTAGTTGTATTGAATACTACTTGTATTACATTCTTTCCATTGGGAAGAGTGACATTTATTTTTAATACCAAATTAAAAGAAAAAAAAAAAAAGAAAAGTATGTTGTTTGTTTGCTCTGTCAAAATCACTATTATGTTGCTTTATTCCAATGGAAAATGGCTACCTGGTATAATGTTTGTGCAAGTTATGCAGAGCCAGTGATGCTAGCTGTCTTGTTTCTACCTGAGGAAATTGTGGATCTTAAACATCCACTTAGGAGACTCTTATAAGAGAATAGCAGGCACACAGAGCCATGGAAAGCCTCGTGACAAAGTTAGCATAAAGCCCAAAGATGGTAAGTATAACACAAAGTTTAGAAATAGTGCTTTAGGCTCTGTTTTTCCAGTGATGTTTCTGGTTTGCATTTTTCAGTACTAGGCTAGTTTATATTAAAGATGAGATCACATATTTGTTATTTTCCTTGGTGTTTTCCTGAATATTGAGCTGTTGAAACAGATCTTGCCTTTCAAAGTTACTCTTGTTAATGCTCAGAGATTCTTCTTTGTGTACGTTCTGGTGTCATTCGTAAGGTCTGCCAGAGGGTTCTTTTAGTGCATATTTTAGTAGCGCTTTGCTCACAGTCAGAAAACTAAAATGGAATTATAATAAAAGTAGAACAACACCCAAAACCTCAATTTGAACTTTCAAAAGTCACCTAGTTTTTTTTCTATGAGCAACTTTTATGCACTACGGTGAAATCTAATTGGTTTACTGCTTGTTTTTAAACTTGGTGGTGATTTCCTCCAGGAATCTTGCTAACAGGATTCTGTTTGCCTGAAAGAGGTGTCTGGTTTTATCAGCATCTGTCAGAGTGAATCAGAATTTCTATGGAAATTAGCTCATTAGTATTAATTTTTGGCAATGTCTGACTGATTCATGAGCTGCTTTGCCATTTAAAAACCAAAATCTCTTTCTGAAAGCAAAACCTTCCATAAAATTGCTAATGACTAATCCTTCAGTGAATGAAGGCTTCAGAGTATGGCAATGAGCAAGTGGATGCCCCTTGTCTTCTGGCAATCCCTGCTCCTGCTGAAGCCCAGATGCTGCAGGCTCACACTGCATAGCATGTACTGATGGAAATAGTTCTCTTGGACTCCACAGCCTTCCCCTGTGGATCATTGCTAGTCAGTGTGAGTAAGGCCTGCAACGTTTTTACTTAAAATTAGTACTGTTTAAAATGTGTAAGTAAATTCATAGTAACTAAAGCACAATTCTTCAAGTCTCCTAGGTTTCCAGTACTTCGTTTTAGCAGACAGTTAAGTTCTGAGAAAACAGTCTCTGTAGTTGTCTATGGTAACTGGCCTGGTTATTGCTGACATGGTTGTTTTTCCTTCATTCTGGATATTTCTCCTGGGTATTCGTAGCAGTAATTTTGTAATTGTGCATTTTCCCTTGATTGCTTTCTCCTCGAAGTTGGAGTTGGTTTTGTTTGCAGTTGAAACACAAGTTTTTTAGAACCTTGGTCAGAAGTGCCCTTTATAATGTGGATCAGTTTTACTTCTTCCATATTACTTAATTTCAAGGATTGTCTTTGTAGTGAATTAACATCACTATCAGCTGTGTTCTAAAGATGATATAAACCAGTGATAAGTGGGGTATTAGTCTTTTGCGTTTTTAGAGGTGTTACTGGTAAGCACAGAAGATAACACTTGAAAAGCCTAATGCCATAATTCAATGAATTATAATAGTTCTGCTGAAGAATTGTATGGATGGACGTTGATACAATGCTTACTGTATGTGGGTATGAGCAACTTAAACTAGAATTCTGCAAAGTATTACAGAGTGTAGAAGAACTAGATGATTTGCACATTTTCTGTTAACGTTGAGTTACCATTTCTTGTACTGTACAAAGGCTGCTATGTTTATAATGCTTTCTGAAAAGTTTATCAGTGTTATCTCCTCGTTTTTATCACTTCAAGGGTATGTGTAACTACAAGATAGGTAAAATAAATCAGCAGTGTATGTAGTACTTGAGATTTTTTTTGCTAGGTATTAATTGGAAATAATATACAAATTGCTCATACTGCTTGTTTATAAGCATCTGTTTCATTAGAAATTCTGGTCATGTGGACGCAGATTTAATTCTGTATTGTAACTTCTTCTTAAGTAAGTGGCTCTGAATATTCCAGTGGTTTTAAAAAGCAATAATACACTAAACGTGTATAAGCAACTTTATTATTTGCTTTGTGTAGTTATTCCAATTAATAACTGACAGTTTATGTGTTGCATTTATTAGAGCTTTAACTGCTGATCTCATATGGAAATGTTGCTTTGTAGGGCAAAATTCAGTGAGAGGGCCTGGGATTCCAGAGTGAACTTGTACATTCCTTCAGGGCATTTTTGCAAGGGAGGTTGTTGTGTTTTAAAGGTAGTTGATAAGAGACCTGCACCACCAACCCCAGACCTGCACCACCAACCACCATCATGCATTAGTCTATAGAAGGTATTTGGGTGAACATACTCCTGTACCACTCCGTACCACCATTTATCCAAGTGAATTTTTTGACCATTTGCAGGATACATTATAAATCAGGATGTCACTACCAGACAATCAGATTTGAACATTCCTTGCATAAAGTAGCTTGCCTATATCCCTTAGGAATACATCACTTAACTGTGTTTACGTGACAGTGTTGATATGCCTGGTTTTACATGAAAGTTAGGGTAGCATGTTATTTATGTCATCATGAATTCAAAAGGTAGGTGGTTGTGCTTTATGTATACTGAGGTTATCTTCTCTGGACAAATCACTCAGGGTAACTGAAAGATGTAGTTTTATTATGTGACTATTAATTAAATCAGGAAACAGCATTTTTTTCTTCAGAGTTGGGCTTTACTACTACCTTGGGTTTTGTCAGTGTTCCCTTCTCTGAGGTGCTGACAACAGATTAACATGAAACAGAGCTCTGTTGAAGCTAATTACGTTATAGCTCATTGTTTTGGGCACCTATAAAACTGTTCACTCTTTTTTTTATGAGGCTGTAGTCACAACAAAAGGCCATAAACAGTGCATTTTCTCTTTCCTATGGGACTGGAGGTTTCATTAGGTGACACTAATAAAGGCCTGATCCAGCTGCATTTACACCTGGGAATGAATACTTCTTTATCAGGTCAGGTTAGGAGGGAGTGACAGCAGGATAGCTTTTGATCAGCCTTAAATGCCAAAAACTTAATTAATTTTAAAATAATTTGCTCTTCAGATGTTGACTGAAGACATGCTTTCCCGTACTTCAGAGAAAAGATTTTAGGGTGTTATTAACAAAACTGAGGCCTCTGTATACTTTCAAGTAGTCACTGCTGAAACAGGATTTCCACCTCCTCTAAGGGGATGATGATGATTAATATTATTTTACATCCTCGGGGACTCTGTGGAGGGCTAATGTTTGGCACATTTAGCCCTTAGAAATAATGTTGAAAATTATATCCTACCTTTTTTTAGGTCTATACTGCTTGTGAATTTGAAATTATCATGATACATTTCTGCTAAATAGGCTTCTGTAGTGTAGGTGCCCCTCTGAGATTTGTTTGGGTTATTTATACTTTTTTGTTTTGGTTGTATAATACAAAAATTAACATGATGGGAGTTTTCTAGTGATTTAGTTAGGAAGCGTGTAAGATTCAGAGCTGGTTTGGTTTTGGTGGGTTTTTTTGGTTGACTGTGTGTGTAGAGATCTTTTTTTTTATATGTATACTTACTTATATTTTTGTATTATCATAATACTATTTTTCTCTCCCTTCTGTGTGGTAAGGTGATGGATAGATGACAGTTGTTTGACAGGAATATGCTCCACTGTCTGTTTTTTATGTGTTGGTACTGCTAACCTGCTTATTACTTTGGTTTACCACAGGATGTGAGCGTGGGCAGTTTCGCTGTGGCAATGGTCGCTGTATTCCTGCAGATTGGAGGTGTGATGGTGCTCGAGACTGCTCAGATGATACAGATGAAGCTGGTTGTCGTAAGTGGAATAACGATAGAGGAACTTTTTTGTAAAATAAGAAATACTGAGATCCCAACATGCTCAACTGTACCTGTGGTACAAGGATGAATATTGGAGGAGGAGAAAACTCCTAGTTGTTTTGAGATGACTGCAGAAGCTGTTTGAATCATATTTCTGGAGTCTTTTGGCTTTAGTAGTCAGAAAATCAAGTAGTGCTCAACTTCCAACATGACTCAGACTTCTCTTAAAAATCTTGGTGTCCAATAATGCTGTTTCATCTGGTGACTAATGTTCTAAGTAGATGTAGAAATGTACTGTATTCTGTTCTTGCAGTAATCTTGACTGCTGGATGTACATACAGCTACCACCAACATCACTTGAGCTCCAAATTTTTGGATCTTTCAGCCCCTAGAGAACAAGCTGCCCCTTCTGCACCTTCAGTAAAGTTTTGGTTAGTTGTCTAGAGTTGGTTGTGTTATCCTCAGTGCCAACAGCTCAGGGACAGCAATTGCATGCAGATGAGTTGTAACATCTATGCACAAATATTCTCTTAAGCTGAATGTTAAAAAGTAGTGAAAATGGAAGAAATTCTCTCCAGGAACTTGCCTGCATTTTATTTGTCCATTCAAATGGTTTTTTGAGGTCTTGTGAGCTGGTACAGCTGTCAGCCCACTTACAGGCTAGGCCAGTTCTTGACCCTTAGCTGATGGAGAGGTTGGTTCTTTTCACTCTGAATTTTTATATTGGTTCTTTTCACTCTGAATTGTTTCTTTGCTGCTTCATCCATATAACAAATGAAGGTCATTGACACAGCTTGGCAGTGGATTAGCACTTTAGTTAGCTCCAAAACCCAGTGCAGTTCTGGATGAAGATGCCTTAAACTGGCAAAACTAAAAGTTGTCCTATAGTTTGTGATTTCAGTTTAGTTCTGAACTGCAACTGGGAAGAAGTGGTTGGACTCTGAGCAAGGAGTGTGTTGAGTATGTGAAAGATAAAAACCAACACCCTGACACCTACTACATTTCTCACAGTTGCAAGCATGAAGTTGAGTTGTTCTCATGTTCATACACGTGATGAATTGGGAACATGAAATTTTTTTTTTCTTCAGGTAATTGTGCTTTTAAAACCAGGATGTTAATGTGCTATAGGTAGTGGGCATGTAAGTGTCCAGGAAGATATTTTAACCTTAGGCCAGTTTTAAACTATGTTACAGGATTATTCTTTGGTTCTTAGAACAGGGATAAAAAAACCCCAACCTACTGTGCATGAAGTGCATTGTCTGTAGTATGTGATTGATTTTATCCCTCTAATTATCTCTAATGTGATTTTGTACTTCTCAGCTCTAAATCTGCAAAGTGATTTGATTTTTCTCCTGTGATGGTTTGCTTACATTAATAGTTGTGCTTGCATATCATCCTGTGAGCACAAAGTGTTTCTAGTTGACTTTGCAACAAAAACATGATTCTGAGAAAAAAGATCATTAAGACCAGAGTCCTGTCTACTGGAGTGTGTTGTGCTAGCGATTCTTCTCAGGAATATTAACTAGGGATGGAGCAAGCTGTAACATGGGTTCAAATGTTTATTTTCATCTTTCTCTCTGATGGTTCCCTGTTGTTTGACTGTCTGAAAAGGGCAGAGTAGAGCTGGGACAACAATGTTCAGATTGTTCTGACCTCACCCTTGTTTTTGCCTCATGTATTCATAGAGAAGAGTATGAGATTGTTTTCAAAGACCATCTTCCTACCAGGAATAGAGCACCTGAAGTGGGGTGAGAGCAACTGAACAGACCTGTGAGACAAAAGAAGCTAGTGTCACTTCATATATAAGGGGGGGAATAGAGACAGAGGGCAGTTCAGAGCTTTAAGCTTTTGCTGTGACCTGCCTTCTCGAGGAGCCAGTGTCTCCAGGGGAGGGTACAAAACTCAAAATTCATATGCAGGAGTTTGCTAAACCAAATTTTGCGACTGAGCATCATTCTGCTGGCCCACTTTCTCCTCACTGCTCTGTCAGTTTCCTTTGATTTGTTGAGTATTTCTTGTTTTTAGTAAAAGTTACAGTCAATTGCCACTTGAACCTTAAGTCTTCTTTTTATGTATTTGTTTTCTTTGAAAGTGCTTTGCCAAATGACTGTGAAATGACAATTTTTTTCATTGCTTACACTAGCACAACCTACCTGTGAGGGAAATCAGTTTCAGTGTCAGACTGATGGCGAGTGTATCCCACAGTCATGGGTTTGTGATGATGAGGAAGACTGTGAAGATGGCTCAGATGAGCATCAACAATGTCGTAAGTATTTAAGTTCTAATAGTAATTCAGCTTTGTGAAAGAAGGTAATTCATATAGCAGCATATTGACAACATACAGAAACAAGCCTGATCTAAGTGCAGCTTTTACCAGATAAGTCTCTCTAAAGTAGTTTATAGGAATTAAATAATCTGAAATAGATAAAATACAGAAAATATGTCCAGAGACATTTTCTAGTCTTGAAATCTGAAAATTACTGATGCTTTAGTTAATTAAAAGAGGAAAAAAAGGAGAAAAAATACATATTATTTCATATTATGAGTGCATGTTATTTTTATAGTTGACAGTAAATATAGTAGTTCTAAAATTGGTGAAATATACTTAATGCTCAGATGCTAGACAGTGTTTGAATTGTTTTAAACATTGTGTTCAATGCTCTCTGTGTACTCTGTATATTTTAGAGCAAAGAAATCATTTAACAGCCTAACTGCCATAGCTGTAGGCTCTTTCTTTTTCAGCTTTGATAGCAAGATAAACGATAATAATAAAATACGTTACTCTGATGTTTTAATTTTGTGACTAACCAGTTTAAGAGCTACACATAGGTAAGTACCTTCCAAAGTGACAGACAGTGAACTGACATGATTATTGCACCAAATTACATTTTCTGCATTATTGCTTAAGATACGAAGAACTAGTGTTACTGAGTTCTAAAAAACAGATTTCCTGCTATTTCTAATATTAGAAATTACTTTAAGCGATGAGGATAAGATTAATTTAATTTCTTTAAACTGAACAACACTGGAGCTACTTATGAACCCCCTTGATTCTGGGGAGCTTCACAGGTTTACATTTGGGAAGGATTTTGCTCATAGACGGTTTTGTGCTTTTATATCTCAATACTTGTTCCCACTGAGGATGAAAAAAATTGGAACTAAGGTTAAATGCCTTTTGCTCCCTTTTTCCTCTGAGGTGTCAGCACAACTGCTGGTTATGTTTTAACTGAGCTGTCTAGATACAAAATGCAGAATGAGCAACAGCTCTGAGCTGACTTTTTAACTGGGTCACCGTAACATCATTTTCCATGTACTGGTTAGCAACAGCACAGTGGCACTGTGCTGCTGCTGTTCCTGAGCCATGTCCTGGTATTTGTCCTTATTCTTCTAAAGGGACTTTTTGTCTCTCTGCTTGGGAATCCTGGAGGAGCTTTTCTTTCTTGAAATGTTAAAAAATTTTCCTGAGAGAAATGCCCAAGAACTCTCATAGTCACATGTGCTAAATTGTTCTACTTTACTGTCTTGCTCTTGTTTTTCCTCATGACACTAGTATCCCAGTAGCGGGTCTTACTTTGGGAACTTTGCTGGCAGAAGAAGGAATAGAGAGCCCCTTTAAAGTAACATACTGGATGCCAGTGTATAGACTGGTCTGGTGTTGAGAAAATGAATGAATTTGACAGAAACAAATGTGCAGGTGATGGAAGGGAGGAAAGGTTAGCAGCAATTTTGTCCATATCTTCGTGGATTAAATTACTTAAGAACAACAGAGTTCAATTTCACTGTAGTGGAATCAAAGTGGAATTGCACAGTTTTATGTGGTTGCTTTTCACTGACACAGCTGTCCTGAAAATAGACATAATCAACCTTGATGCTGTGTTAGGTGTGGATATAAAATATATCTGACTGTTAAGGCCCTGGCTGTATTAGAAAGCTGTGCCTTACTTCCAGTTCTGCTGTGCTTACATTGTGGCATTGTGGTCAGCCAAATAATGTAAAGTTACTGACAGATTTCAACCCAATAAAGAAAATAATAGACAAAAAATTTAATAAAACAATGAAAATTGGTAATTTAGACTTTTAGGCAGAACAATTAGTGGGAGGTAATTTTTAACCTAGGGGTCAGTCTCTTCAGCAGAGAAAAGCAGTTACTTTACAGGCTACAGAGGGCCTCATAGAGCTCTGTTACCTGCAGTGTGCTTGTCAAGGGTTTGTTAATCTCCCTGAATACACAAAGATACAAGGGGAGAAAGTCTTATGCTAATACTTGTCAGAAGGATGGAGTAATTAAGAAAGAGGGAAAATATTTTTCTCTTTAAGAAAAAAATCTTGGCTGATGGAAAAGCCTGACTGAGTGCCTCTTTCTTGCAGCGGGAAGGACATGCTCGAGTCAGCAGTTCACATGTTCGAACGGACAGTGTATCCCGAGTGCGTACTGGTGTGATCGAGTGAAGGACTGCACTGATGGAACAGATGAAAGAGTCTGCCGTGAGTCTTAACTCTTAGCTCTAGATCTGGTTTCATCTCATCTCTCTGGCATTTCAATAAATTTGTAAGATTAAAGGGCTCGATGATGGACAGGATGACCACAATATGTGTCTTGTTACAAGAGTTTCATTTCAGATTCTTTTGTGTATTAAAGCTGATGTTCTGATACAGATCCATTATTGCAGAACTCAAATGCAAACTGCTGCCATAGGATCAGGGCTTCTCGTTTGTCATTGTCTGAAAGATAAATAATATTGCATTGGAAAAAAACCATTCATGTTTGGCTTGAAGCTGTGGGAGGCTCAGTGCTAACTTTGCCAAATTCTTTCATATACTTTCTGCATACTCCTTATGAAATCAGTGGTAACCATAACCTGTACAGAAAAGCAGAATTTGATGCTGACCCACTTGGGGGATTTCGACCCTTTTAAAACATTAGATTTTTGTGGAAATGAAGTGGGATTGGGTCATATTGTATTTGGATAAGCTGTTTATATTGTGCCAACAAAATGCAGATGGACAAGTAGGGAGGTTTTTTTGCAGTCTGATTCCCCACAGTTGAGGCTGCCTGACTGTCGGGTGACAGCTTCCCTAGATCCTGCCCTAAGATGAATGCTGATGGAAAGGACAGCTGGCCACAGAACAGAGGCCACATTTTTCAGAGATGTTTTTGCCTAATACCTACACAACAATGTGTAGCAGCATTTCTGTTCATTGTTAGTATCAAGGAAAAGCTTTACATGTATCATGAGTGACATGTAATATGAGATGCTATTGAGGCTGTAGAATTTAGTGTGCCTTTGGAAAAAAGACTGTGAACTTTGCTCAGAACCAATTCTGGGGCAGGAGGTGGGGGAAGAGGCCAAGATGCTATGGAAAGAGTAAAGAAGCAAGAAATAAAATATTGTTAATAGCTGCGCTTAGAGGAGCAAAGGGCATAGGCACACGCTCTGTAAAGGACCACCAGCACATTACATAGTCAGCTACCTGCTAGTGTGTTTTATCACTGACTCACAAGTGGCTAAAATACATGAATGAAAGTTGATTTGGAACTACATGGTGCTCTGGAGTAAAAGGTTGCTGAGACAGCCACCTTGGAACTTTTCCATGTGATAGATCCCCAGACAATTCCGAAATCACCAATACAAATAGCTAAAAGCCAAGATCTGAAATACCCCATATTGCTGCTGGAAGAATATCTTCCGTAGCTTGGCATTTTTTCTCTTAAAGTTTGGAAGAAGAAAAGAGATTGCTAACTTAATTTAGAAAAATCTATGACATGTTAAAAAAAAATCCTGAAGAAACTGGGAGTAGTCATTGAATATGGTGTGGAACAGCCAGATGCCATAGTGTGATCTTTATAATGCAGTACATCTGTGGCAGATTGGGAGTGGAATCCTACAGACAGTGCTCACAATTCTTTCTTAAGACCAGAAGGCACTGTAAGGTTTGCAAAGTGAAGTGCACATTTTATTTCATGTTTAGTATTCTCAACTAAGTAAATTAAAAAGTCAGTTTGGAAAAGGGGCCTCTACATACCTTAACATTAGTGCTCTACTGCTGTGTGGGAAACCCAGTCATTGCTGCATCCGCCAGGAGGCTCCATGACTGTTGTGAAGGCAGCATATTTAGCCCCAGGGAGAGGGACTGCCTCATATCATTCAGCAGCCTCCACTCTAGTTTATTAGAATATGTGTTGACAGTCATCCCTCTAAGACAGAAGAATGACTATGACTTGGAACATTGAAAGTAGGAGTGTTGGACTAGTTTAAAGAAATGTGATGGTGCTGAAGACAAGAGACTGAAGAAGAATGTAATGACAGGACCCTTTCAGAAAGGCAGGTTAATTTTATTGCCTCTCTGTCTTTCCAAGGCCTGGAACCTTAAACAGAAGCCATAAGATAAAATTAATAATTCAGTGATTTTATGATTAACTATACTGTGTGAATTGGTGTGAGGTTAGATTTTACTGTTTTGAAGGAGATTCTGAGACTTGCTTTGGATATTAATTTTTCCCACTGTTAACCCATTTCTTTTTCCACATTGATATAAACAAATATGAGGATTATCCATATTTTGGCCTTTTCCTTTGTCATTATTTTTCCCTTATTTAATTTACAGTAAAAGGTTTTATAAATGAAAACGAAACATCCATGGACAATGAAAGAAAAAAGCTGTTTAGAATAGCTGTTAGCTCATGGAGCATAACAAAATGCAAACTTAACACATCCCTTTAGTGATGCCTTGCACTTACTGGTCTGTCTGGAAGCAGATTTAGATTGCAGAGAAGATAAAGTTTTGTTGCCGAATAAGTTAAATTATTTAAGAAACTAGTCAGATTCAAAGTGTCACCAGTATGAAGTAACTCAGCAGTTAAACATGTAAAAAAACAGAACAAAGGAATTCAAAGCCTTAGTCCATTTTACTGCTAATGGGATTAACAGCAAGGGAAAACTACCCATGGAGAGGCTAAGATAAACATCAGAACAATGTTTCAGCTACAGATCATGTAATTAGTGCATTAAAGCTGGTTTAATTTCATAAAATTGTAGGGGTTTATTTTCTTTAAATATATATATCAGGTTGTTTCTCCAGCTTTTTTAATAGTCAACAGCTAGCAAATACTTTTTCTTAAAAACTTCAGAAATGTAGAATGAAATGGCAGGCTATTTGGAGTAGCAAATACTTTTTGGGAGTAAGCAGCTAATACTAGTGTGACTTTTTTCTGTTAGATTCTCTTTCCTGCCTCAAGTTCATAGTTGAAAAATGAAAACCCCAGCCATTTTGCTTTGCCTTGACTGGCAAAATAACCTTTCTGGATACAGCTCTGGCAGCTGAGCACTGCACTGAGGCCATGAGGCAGAAAGGGAAAATACTGGAAAGACATGTTGTTTGAGGCTGATGGGCTGAGGGCAGGCCCAGAAACTCTGGGTTTTTAATTCTAATTTTGATCTTGAGTTGTTGCCGTGGGCCAACTGCTGAACCTCTTAATTCCTGACTCTCATTATATGCTACGCTAAATAGCCAGGTCTGATGTGAATTTGGGAAAAAAATGAACAAAGATCAAGAACTGAAGAGATCATAAGGTTATTTAGTCCAAGAAGGAAGAAAAGGGCCACGATTAGAGGCTAGAAGTTGAACAAATTATATGTAACAGCTACGGGATGAGGCAGAAGTTAGGGCTGAAGGAAATATCGTTACCAGGGAGAGTTTGGGACAGGGACGAAGGAAAACTGGAGCAAGGTAAGGAAGGCAGCCAAGGGCAGGAATGAGGGACTTGTCTGTCTGCCAGCTCTCTTAAGGCATTTCTGTGATGAATGCTACCTGGTATCATGTAGCTCATAGGACTTTTGGGCTTGGGGTAAATCCTTCTCCTGGTGTCTCTGATAGGCTATGAGCTGCCTGGGCAATGATTTGCCCACTGTGAGGTGGTGACTCATGGCAGTGAGTCAAAGGGTTTTAATTAATTTTATTTTTTAAAAAGTTTTGAAATGTTGCTGCAATAAAAGAATGACACTTGGAAGTAGGAAATTGCTCCTTTTTTTCCCCTTTCTCCTTCTTGTAACAGGGCTTAGGTTTGTGGAAAGTTACACTTGCTGACTGGGTGACAGAAATCAGTGCCTGATGAATTGATACCAGTTGCAACTGTTTCCAGTTACTGCTTTTGTATGGGTTTAGTTTCAGTTTCCAGAACAGAACTGTTAAGCGGTTCCTGTGATTTCAAGTATCTTCCACATGCCTACATTGAAACACTGTAAATGTGTTTGCAGCATTGACACTTAAATCTGTTTGTAACTGTTGCCCCAAAAGAGTTTGTGGGTTACAAGGAGTGAAGTGCCTCATCTGTCATTTCTGGAGGCATTTGCCAGTTTGTGTTTTGCAGCTGAAGTGCTGGCATACCATGAGGATCCAGATTGTGGAGAAACATTTCAATGTTCATGTTGTAGGTTCTTTACAATTGAAAGCAAGGTGAAAGAGAACAGTGTTTATATTTTTCTGCCCCTTCACTTTTGTTTCCTAATACCTATCTCCTTTCACTCTCTCCTCTTATACAGCTGTATTCTTAGACCTCCTTAGATACCTTGTCATCCTTTTAACTCAGAAGCTTATCTGTCATTTTTAGCTCCTTCTAATCCATCTATCACTGACTAGAAATAAACAGCATGTCCAAGTCACTGTCAGAACCCTCTGGTTTTTATACACTGACAGAGTGCTGACTCATTCTCCTTGTGCCCCCTAGAACAGAGACAATATGATCAACTTCCTCTGGTTAGTATCAGTTCTTGCTTAGCTGTGAGGTTTTACACCTAAATGCATTGCTCTGCGATCAGGTGCATACAGAGAAATCTTTGCTTTTATTTGACTTTTTTTTTAGACTAGGAAATGTTTATTGTGCAAACCCCAAATGTAGTGACTAATGTAAAACCTTCCTACATAAACTCAAAATGTCATGATACTTCCAGTCTTTCTTTGCTGGAGCACTTTTCTTTAACTAGATAGTATAGGTCTTCCAGCATAAGGATTCCATCCCATTCCTACCCTCCCCACTGCCAAGGTCCAGATTCTTCTTGTCCTATTCAGAACTTTCCATTTGGTGATAGGGAGTAGAAGAGCTTGGCTCACTCATTGCTAAAGTTTTTTAAAATTTTGGAGAGGAAAATAAGGGAGTTAAAGTCCTGGGGTTTTTGTTTGCAACTGCAAGGGCAGGCACTACTTCATTTTTAGATACCTTAGTATTGTTATGAAGATCTGTTTTGACTTCCTTCATTCGCTCAACGTTGGCAGAGTTCACCATGAACACAACACCATGGGCGCATCTTGTGTGTGATTTCCACAGTGGGTTTTGCTAAGAAAGTGTAGCACAGTGATTGGTCCTCACAGACACCAGCATTTCTTCCTTGATTCCTATATCTTTGCTACTTCTCTTCCCATGAAAGTACGGATGGCAAGCCCAAAAACTGTGGAACTGTCCTGATGGTGCAGATGCTCCTGAATCCTGCAGCGTGTAGGCTATAGCCTTTGGTATAACTCACAGCTTCACCATTATTCATGAAGATTAATTCTTAATGACCCAAATAATTAAAACAATTTTATTAAAATAATATGCTGTAAGGTGTAAAAAGTACAGTGCACAATATACAATGAAAAATATCTTTCAGATCAGTGAGAAAGCTGTGATCAGATCTGTAATTTACTAAACTTAATCTTTAGACAGGGGACTGGGATTGGGTTTACCTGTAAAAAGTTTAAAAGTTAAATTCATCTCCATCAGGCTTTTCAAATAACGTTCTTGCTTCTGCAATTACAATTAAAATAAAGAATCTTTACAACAAACTGAATTGAAAAGAAAATAAGGGAAAATAAATATTTTTTCATATGTAGTCAGAATGTGTATTTTGAAGTGCCTTCAAAATATCTTTGCTTATTGCCCTGCTTGGTATTTTTATAATGATTTGCTTTTACACACTTTGTCATAGAATATAACATAAACCAGATTTTTCCAGACTGAGGACTTCTCCAGGCTTGCTGCAGGGAAAATTCTGCAAATTCTCCCATCGTTTAAGGCAGTTTAATACAGACTTGAGAAAATCTTATTAATAGTTAGATTCTTAGTTTGCCTGGACATTCTTGAAGAAACAAGCAGTGCAAGACAATGGGTTCAGCTTCCTGCTTGTTTGATATCGTGTCCATGAGAAAGAGTTTGGAACATCACTGGAACGATTTCTGTGGGATATAAAGAAAGGTGAAGAAAATTAAAAAACTGTCCATTATAAATCCCCTTTAAAGTTTTCCCACTTCAGTGCAGCCACAGAGCAAATACTTTTAATTGTTCTTTTTTCTTACGAAGATTATACTTAGAGTACTCTTGTACTGCCACAGCTATTTCCTGCTGTGCCATAGGACTGATGGTTCCCCTGTGTGATGGTTTCTCCTTTATGAGTTGTTCACATACCTAAGCCAAGCAAGAAATGGATGAGATGCCTGTGTTAGAAGGGGGTTTGTTTGGTTGAGAAGTGGGTCTAAGGGATGCTAATCATGTTTAGGGCATGTGTTGTTATTGCCAGTGCAGGATTTTAGAACGGAAGGTCTGGGAACTGGGACCAGAAGGCCGCAGGTGGGAACACTGTAGCTGGAATCCTGTTGATATGCAACTACCGCTCTCTGGCTGGGCACATCCTCTTCCCACCTGCCAGCTGCAGGCTTCTATTAGTTGCAGTGAAAATGAAAAAAACCCTAAATGAAACAATCAGGGAAATAGTCTGGCTAGACTTGTAGTGGTCATCAGCGCAGTCCTTTATGCTCACATATTAAGAACTTAACAGTTAAAATGATGTAAGCCTATTCCATAGGTGATTGAAGTTCAGTGGGAATGTCATGATATAAAGAAGCAGAAACAAGCAAAACAGTTTGACGCTGCCAGGAGAAGTTGCAGGTTTTCTGAGCTCTGCTTGAGTAATTTTATAACCCACGTTTTGAATTCCAGAAGTGTGAATGAAAATGTGCCTAAGTGAGGGCCTGCTCTATTTGCTTTATTAACTTGTATGTAAGTAAAATGTGATAAGAATTCAAACTGAAAATCTTTAAAGTGCAAAATGAAATATGGTTATTCTGTTATTTATCTGCCTGCATTTCATGTAAAGGCAAAGTTTCATTAAATCTCTCTACTAAAAGTAGCAATTACTTGTTTTCACACTTCCTGTTTGCTTGAAATATTGTTGTCTACAAAGCAGTGAGCTAAACTAAGCTCATATTCTCCTTCTCAACTCTAGCACGTGCATGTGCTTAATTCGTTGGATAGTTCCGCTCACCTACTGTTTGTATGCATAAGTCTTTTCAGAATTGGTTTTAAGTTGTTTGGAATAATCCCTTGTGTTGGCATGGGGGTCATCTGCATAAGTAGAATGGCCAGAAACTGAAAAAAACCCTCAGCCAAGTAATAGAAATCAGTGGTCTTGAGGTTGATTATACACTGGGAAGTTTAACATCCTTGGTTTAACTGGAACAAAACAGAAAAAAGCTGAAGTCTCTGAGTTTGAGAACTAACAACATCCTAAGAGGACTGAGGAATTGTAAATTTCAGGGAATCCTGTTCTACTTAAACACTTTTAATAAGATCAATAAAGCATAAAACTGAGGTACTAGTAAATAAAATAAATGTTTACTGCTTGCTCTCCTTTTGTGTTGAATTTTTTTCTGCCATATTGTAAACTGTGTTGCAAATCTTTCTGGGGTGAAGGAGGATATCTATTTTTCCCTTGTTTTGTGTGAAGTTTTGTAGTACCTGTCTAACATCATAGTCATGCTGAGGGATTTCTTGTTGTAGACTACCCAAGATGTGAACAGTTATCGTGTGCAAATGGAGCATGCTTTAATGCAAGCCAGCGATGTGATGGCAAAGTTGATTGCAGAGATTCTTCTGATGAAGCTAATTGCAGTGAGTACCACATATAGAGTGATCCCAACCAAATATGCTTTCTAACTCCCCCTTTAAAGTTAAAAATTGTAGTTTTCTGACAGTTTGTATGTGTTTCTGTGCTAAAATCTCTTTCAGCACATGGATGTACCAGTACGCAGTTTCAGTGTGCTAATGGAGAATGCATCCCACGAGCCTTTGTCTGTGACCATGATGACGACTGTGGAGATAGGAGTGATGAAAACTCTTGCAGTATGATGGTTTTGTTTATTTCCCCCCCTATTTTCTTTAACTATTTTACTAAGAATTGGTTCAAGCAAATAGCAGGAAGTAGACTGCTTGGCTATACACTCTTCAAAATCCAGCCGCTGTTCTATGAGGACTTTTTTGTACTGAAAGAGGAAAATAGCAGTGCTACTTTGATAGACTTTTTTCGCACTGTCTTTGCTGCTAAGTGCCTGGGAATGTGCTATTTGAATTTTCTGGTTTCAGGGACAGTTTGCTTCTTAACACAGACAGTTTAACTTCTTCATGTAGTTGTAATTTTCTTCATTTCACCGTGACCCAAAAGTAATTCCTTCACTCTGAAAACTCAGTTAGGTACAGCGTGCTGTTGGTCTTTGTTTGGCTTTTTTTCTCATTTTTATTTTCCAATCCATTAATGGATCTTCTGGAATTATTCCTAGTGCCTATAATATAGAACTTCCCAGACAGATAACTGTACAGATAGTTTTCCTTTACAAGTTTGTGTAAGGTTTTTAATTGACTGTCCCATCTCTGGAAATTTCATGCTTGTTCTTTTCTTCATAATACAAGTATCCCAAAGTGTTGCATCTCCAGCCAGAATCATGGCTGTACTGTTCTCACTTGTGTGCTCTATGTATTTAAAAAGATTATAAGATCTAAGTTTTATATTCTGCATTGCCAGAAGGCTGCATTTTGCTGTTCAATTTCTATATCCTTCCAAGGACCTCAGACCAGTAAGATTTCATCCCCCCTTCCCGATCGCCACTTCCCCCCTCCAACATTTCTCTTCTGTGTCTTTGCAACACCTGTCCTTTGGAGAGCCCACAAATGTTTCTGAGCTCTTAGCAGGGAATGCTTCCCAACCATGGAGGGCTTTGACATAAATGTTCATTTTACTTTTGTTTTAAAACTGTGTTTCTTTGAGTACAAGGCATACAAATATTGATGTCTTAAGTATTATCTCCTTGTCACATCCACCGTCAGGAATGTTGTTAATAGGGTGCTCTGCATCTAGTTACACAGTTGAGAAATTTACTCTTCCCTCTTGTTTCTGTAAAGAACCAGAGTATTCTAAAATAACGTGTGTACCCCAAAACAGAGCAAACCAGCAGTGTTTCCTGGTACTGGCTCAGTTTTTCAGGAGAGAGTATAAAGAGCTATTCATCTACAGAACAACATTATTATTTCTAACCTTTTAGTTACCTAGAGTAGTTTCATTTTTCTCATGTTTCTTTCCTTAGCTTATGCAACTTGCAGAGGCAACTTCTTCACTTGCCCAAGTGGCCGTTGTATTCATCAGAGCTGGATATGTGATGGGGATGATGACTGTGAAGATAATGAAGATGAAAGAGGATGTGGTATATACTAATGCTAGCTTCTAATGATGACATTTTCAGATTAAGACCTTGCTAAGCCACTTCTGTGAAATTATGGCTAATTGAGATGTTCTGAATCTGTTTCAATTCTGTAAAAACCTTGAATTCCCTCTACACCTGTTTCTTTTCCTAATTGTGTGATATTTTTTACTATTGTGTTTGTCAGTTATGGCTGTGATACTGAGCATGATGCAAACCAAGTTTAGCATATAGCAGTGTCTTTATTTTCTTTTATATCTTCTCTTACATCTTTTGGGTTTTTTCCTGTGAGGAATTTTTGGGTCATGTATTAAGAAACATGAGGCTCCTAATAACAAAAACAAATTGGTTGAAGATGGAAGAAATTCAGTTCCTGCCAAGATTTGTCATGCAAGAAACAGTAATTTTAACCAATGAAAGTGTGGGCTTTTTTCTCTTTCATTGGCCTTTTCTATCATGAGCATTATTCTCTTTATCCTGACAGCCTTTGCGTGTTTTGAAACCACAAACCTTTAGTTCTGTTTCTGGTGCACCAGTTAGTCTAAAGCTAAATAGTTTTACTGTTTCTAACAATGAAGAAAACGAAAAAGATTCACGTTTCTGCACAAGTATTGTTTGCATTGTACTTAGAAGGTGAAAGAAAGCATGACAAGGCAGAATAGATGATGCTTCCTTTATAGTCTTCCCCAGCTGTGTGCAAGAACCAGAAACTGAATAATGAAGCACAGAGATGCTTTGGGAAGCTGTTAGGGAAGAAATTCTAAGTGTTATTTGAAACGTACCCTCAATTATTCTTGTTTTTCTTTTCCACAGAAAGTGGTCACCATGAATGCTACCCAGGAGAGTGGGCCTGCCCTGGCTCAGGGCATTGCATTCCAGTAGGGAAAGTGTGCGACGGAGCTGCGGACTGCCCTGCGGGAGAAGATGAAACCAACATCACTGCAGGCAGACATTGCAGTATGTGTTCCAATCAAAAGCATACACAGAATAGCAGAAACAGCAGTATTGATACCTTTTTACATTCCTCTGTTGTCTCCTGAACAGCTCTGAAATTTTGGAAGCTTGCTGGTTTTGTTGGTACTGTTTTGACTGGATGATCTGAAAGAGGCCTTATATGCTGTGAACAGACCATTCCCTTTGTAGATCTCGGAGTTTCACAAGTAAAGATTTTAACTCAGTCTCCATATCTTAGAATGTGTTCAAAGGCAGGGACAGGTGTGGTATATGCCTGTTTTGTTTAAACATCTGTGGTTTTCCCTTCTTATAAGAAAGAAGGAATTTTGTGTACTGATCAGAACACAGAACTGAATTACATATTCTGAGCCTTGGCTAAATCGCTTAGATTAGAGTTTTCAAACACATCTTTCACCTGGGATGTCTGGTTCTCCAGCTAGTGGTAGACTGGGTTTTCTGCGTTGGACCAATGAGGATGCATAGTTCCTGGTAATTTAACTCTTATGAACATTGATTCCCTCAGAGATTTGGGACCAGCATATTTTACATTTTTTATTTCTGGGAAGAGGAAAATTCTATTAATAAAATCATGTATTTTGGAATAGGAGGGCAGGAAAATAATAGGAAATGAAAACTTAGAGTAAAAAAGCATCTCTTGCTTTGCTGAGTGGTTTAGTAGTAATGTCAGATGTGGGCTGCAAAGCAAGGCATTTAACAGGAGAGGCTGAGAAAAAGGAAGGAGATGGAAGTCAGCAAATAATTTATGAACATAATTTGATCCCCCACCACTGAATTGTTTATTAGGTAGTAGTACAAGGAAAGGGAGAAATGGCAATGAAAAAAGGAAGAGAGGGAGAGAAGGATGAAGACCACTGACACCACCCAAACAGTATATTCTAACATATTGGAGTAATATACATATTATTCTTTATATAATGTGTTTGGGGAGTCTGTGTAAAGAATAAATGATGCGGTTAGGTGCCAATAGCTGGAGCTTGAGAATGTGGTGTGCACAGTTAGGTCTTGTGGAATCAGAGAAAGGAACGGTGAATTGCAGGTGCTTTCTCTGTGCAGCTTTTTACATGGCACTTACCAGTGGTGGTTCATGTAAGATTGATGCTTATTCTTCAACTCTGTTCTGAAAAGCTGTTATAGAGAGTAGCTTATCTTCTGCCTTCCACTCCCTTGCCCACATGTCTGTAATTTTGTGCAACTTTAGAAATTATTTCTTGTGCAGATTTGTTTTAACAGTCTGTTCCTGAAATTGTAGACTCCTCATAAAAAAAGACTGCAGCTTTGTAACTGTTAGCAAGGCAAAAAGCTCTTCCTCTGGTAATATGTATAACTAGATTTCTGAACTCTCTTATTTCTTTTAGACATATCACGCTGCGCTGCTCTGAGTTGCCAGTATCGCTGCCATTCTTCTCCATCAGGAGGGATGTGTTATTGCCCTGCAGGATATACAATAAGTAGCAATGACAGTCGTACTTGCATTGGTAAGTGGACTACAGTGATTGCAGATACCTAGTGCCTTCTCACAGCTCATTGGGAAAGTTTGAATTCCAGGAAGGCGAGTGTTCCAGATCAGTGGATGTACTCAAAATAGACAAATCTCAAGAGTCAGCAAAAGAATAAAAATCCAAGTAGTACAATGGTTGCGTGGTGACACAGAAACAATCCAGAGAGATAACCTAAAGATCCCTTTCAGTAAGACTGTTGAGGGAGAGCATGATTATATTTTAAAAGATTTACTCTTGGATGGCTGTTTTATAATAATTTTCTTTGCAGGTCTTTTAGTGGTTAAGTGGAGACTGTTTGGTTCTGCTCTAGGGATGTGTGCTGGTGTATGCCTGGAAAAACAGTTAATGATATTGACTTGTCTGGTACTTTTTGAAAGTGGCAGTATGAGAATTTAGACAGCAGAACATTGTACTTTAAAAGTGCTTCGTATTTGCACTGTGGAATGGCTGTACCTTCTGTGACATTTCAGTGTACTTATTATTTACATGAAAATAAAGAATATGTTCAGGAATGTAAAGGTGAGGTATTTTGGTGTTGTATTTTTATTTTATAGCTGCTGTGACTTGGTAGCACAAACCCTTGGTAGTACAAATGATTTACCTCAGTAACTGGAAGTACAGTAGTTCAGAATCATGAAATTTCACATTGCCTGATAGAAGAAACTGTGTAAATATCTGTTACAGTTTTCAATCCAAGCTATGCTGTTTGAGCTATTGAAAGTATCCTAGGTGCTCAGTCTAATGAGATTTCTGATTTGTGGAGAATATGGGTAGCCTAGGGCTGTGTGAGCTGCAATGACAGTATGGCTGCTCTTAATAGACAGCAGTCAGTGCACTGACTCCAGGCACAAAATTTGCTCCATACTTTAACTCTTATGTGGGAAATACATGAAGGAAACAGTCGTGAACCTAGTGCAGTCCCAGTGAATCTTCTCTTGCTCTTTGCCTTGTAAACCTAGCTGTCTGAGTCTGGCTTGTAAATCTGAGTCGATGTGTTTTGGTTTGTCTAGGTGTGTATTTGTAGTGTGAGCAAGACTTAGCATGGGACAATGGCTTAGTCAGTCGTGTGTAATTCCAGATCTTAGTTTAAATCAATCTTATTGGTTTAAGGCCAGAAGACTGAAACTATAGTGTTAGCAAAGCATATGACTTCTCAAAGCCATAAAAGTATTTTCAATTTGTCTTCTGTTTTCTTCAGGCTCACTGTGTGCTGAAGTGAAGGTTTTAACATACATGGAAGCTGAGAAATAATTTTTTTAAGTACTGAAATGTACTATCTAGGAAATACTTCATTGTCACTTAAGTGTTCATAAACGTTTAAAACCAGAAATTCCAGTAGGAGCAATGTTTGAGATCTCCTTTTATTGTTTAGCAGTAGAATTACTGGTTTCTAGCAGTGTAATGTACTGATTCTACATGAAGGAGGTCAGACTTTTAACATCAAAATCTTGTGTTGAGGAGTGTCAGAAATCTCCTGGGCTTTAAATAACCACAGAATAGATGAAGCACCAGACAGTGTTCTGATTTGAATCTCTGAGGTTTTTTTTTTCTTTTAGAAAATCAGAATTTTAAAAAACCTTGTTTTTAAAAGATGACTAGTTAAATATTCCAGTTTTAGAATTCTGCATCAACCCTGGAAATTGCTTGCAGAGCACATCTGTGAGAGCTTGCTGAATCCTAGCTGCAAGCTCTACCTATATGGCATTTTGCATGCCGAAGTGAACTTTGTACTTTTTGCTGTCTGGTGCTGGTGCACAGCCAGCTTTCTGTTGGAAATCAGACACCTGTTAGCATGGTACCAAGTCTGAGCTAATAAGCACGGGCTTTTAGCAGGACTTACTAGCTTAAGCACTGCGCTAACATAAATGTAGGGCTCGGAATGGATTTAAATCTAGTGGAGTGTGTGTGTGTGTGTGTGTGCAAAAGCATACAAGTCTGTTGCTGGAAGAATACTGCATTGACATATTCTGTACTCTGACAGGTGCAGAGGCTTGTTTTGATTTGGTTTTTTTGGGGGGCTTCCTGGGCAGCAAATGTGAGTTGTTCTGCTATCTAGAAATAGAAAATTGAAACATATGTGGAAAACCAAATAAACCCTCTTTTGCCAAGTCATAGTTTTGCAAACAGATATAAAGTAAGCAGAGAAGGAAAACTTGCAGCTTCCAAATACAATGAGATTCCTTTTATATGAAGCATTGTTTATAAACATGCCTTATTTACTTGACAGATTTTGATGACTGCAAAATGTGGGGTGTCTGTGACCAGCTGTGTGAAGATCGTGTGGGACATCACCAGTGCCACTGTGTGGAAGGTTATTTCCTGGAGCATCATCGGTATTGTCGGGCCAACACTTCAGGTTAGTGTGCAGCATCTCTTGCTGTTGTTGGACTAACAGAACTAGATAAAACCAGGGTAGTTTTCATGTTGTACAACTGTTTGATTTTAACCTAACTCAGGCCTTAAGGTCAGGACAGCATTGAGAACATCAGCAGATAGCAGGAAACTGCATCTGCTAGCACCTGTGTAGGCTGGTGGAGCTGACTTGCTTCATCAGGGCTGCTTCTCCTGAAAGCAATGTCTTCTGGGCTCCAGTGCTTTCTCAGTATTCCTGACTTCTGGGGACCTGGGACGTCACTGACAGACCCCTCCTTAATAGACAAAATATTGCTCCTGTGGGAGGCAGTTTCCTGACCTGCTCTCTGTGGAACTCAGTGGGAGCAAGAAATCGGAAAACCTCGCTTTTTCTGGACTGTGACAGGCAAGAAGAAGATTTTGCTGAATAGTGAGCTCAAAACATTTGCCTGTGGGAGAAATCATGCTCCTGGCTTCTAGCATCTAGGAGTCTGAGCTCTGTGAGAATGCTTGCCTCACACAGAGTGTGGTTCCTCATCAACAGGACACAGCTGGCTTCCGGTTGTTCACCTCCTGCTCTGTTCTGAAAGCAGAGCCCTTCTTAGTGGAGATGTAATAGCCTAACAGGCTTTTGTGCAAGGCAGGAGTTCCTGCCTGCAGGAGCTCAGGCGGAACGGGAGTCCCCACTTGGAATAGCTGATTAGCAGTCTTGCTTCTTAAAAAAGCTTGAGCTGCCCAGTTCCCTCCCCCTTTCTTCTTTCTTCAGCCATGTCTGCAGAGCAGTCATCATCTCACAATTTTCTAAGTATGTCCTCAAAAAATTGGGGATTTTTTTAGCCAGTGAAATATGCTTAACTCTATTAAGACATGCATGTGCCAGCACTGGGAGAGATTGTTCTGTTTCCAGAAAAAAATTCCATATCTCACACGAGAAATTTTCAGTTGAGATTAGTGTGACTTCTGGGCCAGTGAATTTTTTGCAAAGTGTTGATTTTCTGTCTTATTCTGGGGGGGGGGGCGGAATTTCATACCTGCTTTAGCTGGATTTGTTTTTGTGTTAATTGGAGAGGGCTTTGTGTAGGGTGAATAGGATTTGGATATAAATATGTTCTTGTCAGAATTACACCAAGCTTTTGAACAAGCATCTACTTTGAAAGTGAGCTTTCCTTCAAAGATTTGCTCGAACCTCTCTTCTATTGTAAGATACAGCAAGGATTTTCTGATGAGATGAGAAAATGAAGAAGGTGGATAGGATAGGGTAGAGCAGTTCATAAAAAGATAAGAAACATGTCTTGCCTGCTAGAATCAAGGAATATCTCAATCTCATGGGGCAGAAAAATCTTCTGAAAGTTTATACTTTAAGGAGCTAGAGCAAGGAAACAAGAGTAGAAAGTCTGGAGTTTAGATGCACAGGGGTTTTGCAACAGCTTTACCTGCCAGGGCATTAAATGCATATTCCTGCTGGTTTGCTTCAAGTTTAGAAACCAAAGCCGAATCGAAGTAAGTTAGTACTCACATACACAGTTATAGAGATTGTAGTCTAAGCATTTGTTTAAACCTGTGCCCAACGTGTGTGAACCAGTATGTATTTGCAAAATAGCTTTCCTGTGGAGTCATATATTTGTCACCCCTGCTTTCAGCTGGTGTTGCATCACTTATTTTTTCCAATGGCCGGGATTTACTGATTGGAGATCTTCATGGAAGGAGTTTTCGTACTTTGGTGCAGTCACAGAACCGTGGGGTTGCAGTTGGAGTGGACTTTCACTTTTACCTGCACAGAATTTTTTGGACTGATACAGTGCAAGATAAGGTGGGTGGAAATTTCAGGAATGTATGTGGAAGTAGAGAACTCCAAGAAGCAGAATGTGTTGATAGGCTTTCATTTCTGAGAGCAGAAGCTGGCGCTGTGTTTTTGTTTTCTAACAAAAAAGCTCCTTGAAATGTTTTATGTTAATGACTGCATTTTTCAAGCTATACTATTACATGTGACATATCAAACAAAGAATCCTATTATATGGGAATGTCTTGAGCAACTTTTAATTTTACTTGAGATGGAGTCCAAAAAACTAATTAGGAGAAATAGTAGACATTCTTTCAAAACGGAACAAATTTTTCTTGGTAATTTTTTGGAAACATGATCATTTAAAATGTAAAAGCTGTGTGCCTTCCAAGATGATAAAAATCAGATTTCTTCATACACTTCAAATGGCATTGTAGCTGAGCTTGGATAACAAATATTGACAGTATTTTGTGTAATGAGCCAATATTTTGTTACTTTTGGTTTGGGAATTTTTTATGAGGAAATATTTCAGCTTCAGGATGCAGTAAACCAGAGTAATTGCAGACAGTCTGCAGACCCTTGTGAAAACTGGACTTCGCCCTTGATCTTTTTCTCTGTCCATAACTTACGGAAACAAAAAAGTGTTCTAGGTCAATGCTGGAACTCCACCATCATCTTCCCCACGTTGGTTGTCATGAAGAGTGAAGGAGAATCCATGGCCTGAGTCCTGTTTATACCATGAATGGATCAATTTGGTGTCACTGTCCTTATTCTGAACCTATACATAAGATGTGAACTGTAGCTTCTACTGTAGTGCCATGTTGGTTCTATTAGAAAGCACACTGCCTGGCTGTCAAGTGGGACAGTATTTGTATCCACAGTTTTTGGGTTGTTCACGATTGTGGCACTTGAATTTTCACTGCAGTGGATTCCTGTTACTGCAACTGCGTTGGCAATGGCTGAATTAAATCAGGGTCAAATCTGATTTATGCCATCTCAAATTTATGCTATCTCTGTAAGAGATATAAACAAGAGATAATATGTGTTTTTTCAGTGCACACTCCAGATGGCCAGGACTGCCTTTTTACCTGCCCAAATATAGTTAATCCTAATTAATTAATTAGGATTAATTCATCTAATTAAATCCTAGCTAGAACACCCAGATTAGAACAACGACATTATTTTCTTGTATGATGCATATTTACACCTGATGTCTTAAAATGCCAGTAGTGCTATGGGGTTTTATTTAGTTGGGTTTTATTTTTTTAAGATTAAGATGTAAAGTAAACCAGAAAATTGTGGGTTGTGTTCTGTGTCATCTTTATCTCATTTAGTGTACTGCCTGATAACCTAATGCCCATAAGCTCTTCTGTCAATAAGCTTTCCAAAGAGCAGAATAGACAGTTAAATGGTTTACTTGATTGTTGTTACCTGGACCAAAAGAATATTTAAAATGATACAATTATTTCAGCTTTTGTTTTTCTTGCATATATTTACTTGTGGTAATCTGTATTTTCATTTAAATACATTCCAAACCTCGTGCTGTTGTTCAGAAAAAGGGATGCTGATTCTTAGCTTTTTCACATTACCCAGTGTTATAATCACTGTATCTATAAAATTGTCATATTTATACTGTTTATACATGTAGCTCTGAGCTTACTTGTAAGATAACAAGCATGACACTGTTAAAATTAGCCCTAAATAAAGGGTGCCAGAAGCAATGATGAGCCTTCTTTCTGTCAGGACAGAGAGCTTTCCCCCCCCCTTTTTTTTTTTAAATTTTGCAATTTCCCCTTTGTGGTTGGTGCAGTAAGAGCTCCCCCTCTTGTTTCTGGTCGCTGATGAGAACTTTGCTAAAGCATGTTCATTTGTTTTCAATTATGGAAAATACTGGGGTTTTTTTTACTAAATTCCAGGAAAGCAAGATGCACTTCCTTAATCTGGGTTTTTTGAGTTTTTTGGGGTTTTTTTTGTTTTTTTAATCCAGCAATTTGTCATGGTAGCCAAAGCACAGGGCTGCTTTAATCTGTTGTCCATCTTGCAGAAATGCTAGTTGGAAGGCAAGCTTCCTGTAGTTTTTGCATTGTTTTCCAAATTTTTGCTAAAGCTCCCTAAGTTAAGGGGTAGCTTAGTGGGTAACTCAGTTGTATCTAGTGGCCAGTTGTGGGTCTGTGCTCTGTGTGATGATAGAGGACAAAGGAGAAGTGCCGTGTCTGTTGTGATTAGTGAAACGTGGGCATTGACAATATTTGTTTGGTTTTCAGGTTTTTTCTATTAATATTGATGGCTCTGATTTCCAAGAAGTTTTAAATGTTTCTGTTGACACACCTGAAAATCTAGCAGTGGATTGGGTTAACAATAAACTGTACGTGGTTGAGACCAGTGTGAACAGGATCGATATGGTGAACTTGGATGGAACAAACCGTCTGACTCTTATTGCTGAAAATCTTGGAAATCCTCGAGGAATAGCACTTGATCCAACTGTTGGGTAAGTGATATGTGGCAGGCAATAGTAAATATGTCACCAATTCCTTTATTCCCATGCAAAAGGAGGGGAAATATGAAATAGCTAGAGTGGTCATTTTAGAATCACATATACAATGTTTTGAACGTTTACATTCTATCTTAATCTGTTCTACACCTTAAATTGTTATGGGAGGGCTGTGCGCTGCTTTTATTCCCCATGGGTGGAATCTGTTTCATGCCTTGAGTTGTAGTGCAAGCACAGCTCTGAAAACAGGAGAACTGAGAAACTGCAGAAGAGTAGATGTTATCCTGAAAGTTTTCTGTTGTGATACCATCCATAGACCTCCTTTTATCTGAAATAAAGCGGCAGAGCGAAGCCAGGAGGCCAGTGTCACCCAACCCCACAGGCTTCACAAGTGTATGTGAGCCATGAAAACTTGGATCCTCAGAGAATGGGAAAAGGAATGTTGTGCAACTTGTAGTGATGGGTGCTGCTTTTGTAATGCATTAATTTCTCACTAGTTTATTTCTGGCAGGGCGCTTAAGTTTGTATTTGATTAAGGAAACTCTATTTCTGAGGTCTTTTGGGTGAAAGCATGTTTCTTTCTAGATTCATTCTATAAAAGAAAATGCAAGTTACTTCTTGGGCAGGAGGTGTAAATTGTGTTGTTGTAGTATCTCAGCTGAGAATCAAGCTCTGTCTTGAGAGGGTGCTGGTTTTAAATTCCACATAAAATGTTGGGGATTTTTTGTAAAATCTCAAGGAAATACTGGACTTTTTCTTCCTTTTTTTTTTTTCTTTCCCCTTTATAGTTATTTGTTTTTCTCAGACTGGGATAGTCTGTCTGGTGATCCTAAAGTGGAAAGGGCCTTCATGGATGGCACAAACCGTCAGGATTTGATAAAAACAAAATTAGGCTGGCCTGCTGGAATAACTCTGGATATTGTTTCAAAGAGACTTTACTGGGTTGACAGCCGATTTGATTACATTGAGACTGTAACTTACGATGGGCTTCAAAGGTAGGAGAAATACTGTTCCTTGGAGATTACAGATAAACTGATTATTTTGTATCTAGTTCAAAGAAAGATTTGTCTAACAGAATGAGATACACAAGGGATAAAAATTACAACACTGTGAATATGTTGCACCTTGATATCTGTGGTGTCAGGCTATTTCTAGACAGTCCTTATTTCCTCCATCATGCTTTGTCCTTTTCTACCTTGAATACATATTGCACTTCTTTGATAATGTACTTTTTTATAGTCCACCACTACAGTACACATATTAGAGCATTTGCTTTTTATTATTTTGTAACTATATAAATTGTTTTCCATCATAATTTCTTTGCATCTCTTTCATGAATGAATTTATTTGAAATATTGTAGTCCAAAGCACCACTTTGTGTAATGGGTATTAAGTGCTCTTCTTACATTCTGTAAATCTTTGCTGTTGGAAATTAAGTCATCACTCACTCTATTGTGATGCTGGGGAAACTATATCACAACATACAAGCAATGGGTCCTTGAGTTTTTATGGGACTGTGTCTTACAATGTGGTGTCTAGAAGCCAGCTTATCTCTGCATCTGTCATTCGTCTCTCTTACTCATACACCAGAAAAAATTGTCCTCTTTAATGTACCTTCTATATATTGACTTGAAAAATAGTCCTCTGCTCATTTGACAGGTTTATTGCTCAATGTAGTTTTTCACTTAGAAAAGTATAAAAATAACGCTGGTATCTTTGCTCCTTGGATAGGGTTTAGTAAGACAAGGGTGTAGCTCTGGTTTTTGGAGATAAAAATTTCTCACAGCAACACCAAAAATTTTGCAGATGTTCTGCAAGTGGGCAAGAGGCAATGGCAGAGGCTGAAAAGAATATTAAAATACAGCTTGCTGTCCACCTTGTATGTCCACAGCATGAATCACCTGGGAAACTGTAGAATTCAGCTGGTTTTGTAGACCTTCCTTTGTGACTCCACGAAACAAATGGTGTAGCATTATTGTTACGTATTTTGTGAGGGCTTAAATGTCTGTCTCTTCCTGGATAGGTATTAGAAGATAAATATTGTCACAATATTTTGTGTACAATAGATACAATTTATTAGCATTTGTTTTTCTTTAGTTTTGCATGAGTGATTCACGCAGGCCAAAGGAAGTGGGTCTGGGGCGGGGGTGTGTGTTTTTGTTTTCTCTTTTTTTTCCTTTCTTTCTTACTGCATACATAAGATTTTATTTACATTCAAGGTTTCTGGAATATTTCTAATTGCTACAGATGTCTTTGATTTTCTCTGTTTGGCCTCTTAAATTTTCTCTTAGTGATTCAGAATCTTGTATATTTTGGAGTCATCATCTTTACTTACTGGGGTTTTTTTTAATTGCTTATGTTTCGGATTGCTCTGTTTTTACTGCTGTATCTTTTATGTTATGTACCCTGTATGTTTAACATCACCTCTTCAGTTGATTTGGTTTTTTTATTTGTACCTTGGTAGATGCTATACAGAAGCAAAAGCTAGTGAATGAAATAATAATCCTGTGTGTTTTCCTTTGTTAATAGTTATTTTCTAGAGAACATTTTGTCAATAATTTTTAAACTGTCTCTATAACAGGAGAACAATAGCTCATGGAGGCTCACTGATTCCTCATCCCTATGCAATCACTTTATTTGAACACAATGTGTATTTCACTGATTGGACCAAAATGGCAGTGGTGAAAGCTAACAAGTTTTCAGAATCTAATCCTCAAGTGATCTACCAGTCCTCACTGAGACCTTATGGAGTGACAGTTTACCATGCTGCCAGACAGCCATATGGTAAGACAGGAAGTAGATTTTTAGTTTAGGAACTATTGTACCAAAAGTTGGTAAAATTATGAGATAGTGTTATTTTGCTGTAAAGAACAAATGACTGCAATACCTAAATTTGTATTGTAAAACTGGACTGGTTTTTATCACGCAGTGATTTTACTCAGCTCCTGTAGCAAATGAGCTGCCAAATGCAACATTTATGAGTGGGGGAGCTTATTAAATGTGTTACTCTTTGGTAGAGTCAAACTTGTGCTTATGAGCAGTCCTGGGGCTTGGGACTTTTTTTCCTTCGGTACTGCAGTGAGGGTGCAGTTGGAAAAGACTGCCTGCATGAATGGATTCTGAGAGACACAATACTGAAGTAGATCTATATGCAGAACACTGTAGCCCAGTTGATGGCCTCAGTGCTGTGTGCTGAGTATCTGTACAGAGCTAAATGCCTTGAATGCCGAATAGCTCTGAGATGGCTTCAGTGCATTCCAGGATAGAACTGGTGGTGTATGATTTCCATGTGATGTAATTACCACAGAGTCCACGTGATTTATTGTGGATGCTGAAAAAAAATCCTGTAAAATCAAGATAATTATGCCATTAGGTTAATAGATCAAGTAATAATCCATTCTGTATTATTTTTCAGTAAGAAATCCTTGCGGAAGTAATAATGGGGGATGTGAACAGATCTGTGTTCTCAGCCACAAAACAGATAATGATGGTCTAGGTTATCGCTGTAGATGTATACTAGGCTTTGATCTACACATAGATGGACGACATTGTGTTGGTAAGAAAATACCTTCTGATTATTGGAAACAACACTATTCATTTCTCTAGAGTTATTTCTAGAACGTCCTTCCTCTCTTCAATAGCTTTGTGGGTTCAGTATGCCAAGGGCTTTGTGTTTTTTCCATTGCAAATCTTATTCATAGCTTTACATTTCTGCTGAGGTTCATTTCAAGTCACAACAACTTAATCACATTTTAAGAGAATTAAATGTGCAATATGTGTAGGCGGATGTATCTTTAAACTCTTAGTCCTGAAATTGAGCATGGATGCTTGCCGATACATGGATTTTGCTTGGTTTTGAACATGTAAGCCTGCGTTCCTGTGCAGTACTGTGCAGGTTAGGTTGGGTTTCTCCCTTTGAACACATACAAGAAGAATAAGAGCTGTGGGCTTCCACTAGCAATCTGCTGCTTCCTGTTTGAGTGCACAGTTGTCACTGATGGAAGGTTTACCCCGTGTACCTATTGGCAAATGAAAACGTATATTTTTACTATGTGACTGTGTGGTCATCTGGCTGGCTCAGGTGCTGCCTGGTGATATGGTGGTTCCACAAAGCCTGTGAATTTTTATGGTTGATGGTAAAGAAGTGAGCATAGAAGCAGATTTCTGCTTCCATATGGATAATGTTTTCTGTAAAGCTTTGTTAGGACCACAATAACAATGTAAGAGGGATACCTGACCACGTCAGCTAATGTACTAGGTTGAGTTTTGTTTCAATTCTTCAGTTACTAAGTCTGTGTATATTTAAATTCCTGTTTTGTTGTTATTCTTTTTTCTTTTAATTTTCAGGCTATTAGTACTTCCAAAAGAAAATAAAGCTTTATGGTTTGTTAATGTTCAATTGTTTTATCTTGTGAATAAGTAAAGACTCTGTCTGATCTTTTCTCTTGCAGCTGTGCAGCAGTTCCTGCTATTTTCATCCCAGCTGGCTGTCCGGGGAATCCCATTCAATCTCTCCACCCAGGAGGATGTGATCATACCTGTAACAGGGAGCCCTTCATACTTTGTTGGAATTGACTTTTATGCTCAGGATGACACCATTTTTTTTTCAGACACAAGTAAAGACATGATTTATAAACAGAAAACTGATGGTTCAGGTGAGAATCATTCTGTATATCTTCACATTGTGAGATATACAGATAAATCTCAGTGTCACCCCAGTACTCTCGAAAATGTAAAGGATCTTTGTTCAACTCATTCTAAGCTCATTGAAGTTTCCTGTGCTGTAGCAAACTTGAATATGTTTGGAAATGAACTATTTGTAGCACTTCTAACCATGAGTATTTGTTATCACCAGTGTTCATGTAAGTTAGGATGCCTTTCACTGGCATGGAACTGAGTTTGTTTTCCACTTCCCTATCTGGAGAGCAGGATGTTTGTTATTCTACTGTAATACAGAAAAAGAACATTACAGCTGTGATATTGCTAGTTTGGAGAATGTTTCTCTCCAATTGATAGTAATGATCAAATATATATTAAGTCACCATTTAGTCCTTTTAGGTTGGCTGCTGTCTTGGGTCAGAGCAATGGTAGTCTCCAGCTGGCCATTACTGTGCAAACAGGAAGTATGGCTGGCTGCTGAGCAAGGTGTCCGCACTGCACTGGCCTCAGTGACCTTAATTCATGAAACTCCTTTCAGTGCAAACTTAGTGACAGACTTTTCTCTCATCTTTGGCAAGTCTGTATTTCTTCTCTTTTAGGTTTGCACCCCTGAGCATATACCTCCTCCGCTTGGAGCAAAGGACCCTGCCCCTGTCCCATTGGTTATTGGTCTTTATCTTAAGTGGTGCAGAGATGGTGTTTGTACTGAGGGAAACTACTAGTTTTGTGGACAGAACACCACAGCAATGTTATTTACATCACTATGTGTGTTATAAATTCTAGGAAGAGAAATCCTGACGGCTAATAGGGTGGAAAGTGTTGAAGATTTGGCCTTTGACTGGATTTCAAAGAATCTGTACTGGACAGACCCTAGATATAGGAGCATTAGTGTGATGAGGCTGGCAGATAAATCTAGGAGAGCTATTGTTCAGAACTTAAATAATCCTCGGTCAATAGTGGTTCATCCTGTTATTGGGTAAGTTTAGCTTTGATTCTTACTTAAAACTATATGAACAAATTAATGATTTAAGCAGAATTGGTGAGGTTGGATTTACATCTCACTCTAGATTTCTGTTTACGTTTGTGTCCTTTCCAAAATACCATTTCTTTGCAATTCACTTGTCTTCATTTAATGTGTTTTATTCTGGCCAAGGATTCAGCACCCAAAGGAAAGGGCCAGGTGATACAGATTCCACATGAGAAGCACTCAGAAGAATCCTCTTTAAAAGCACAATTTTGTTTTTTGCTTTTACTCCCATGTGTAGATAGACAGGCAAAAGATCTCTGTTTCTTTGTATCACTCAGATTAGAAAGCTATTTCTTATAGTTGAAAGATAAAGTTCTCTAAATCATTTTAAATAGACTTTAAGTTCCCAAAAACGCTAGCCTTGCCTCCTTTATATTTTCTATCTGTTTCTTTATTGGATACTACTGGCCATATTTGATTCAGACCTGTGATTCTCTGCACATAAAATGAAGCCCTGCTTTTCTTTGATGGGAATACTTAACTTCAAATTCAATATGCCGTGTTATTTGACTATGCCAAAATAGCATTTCTTTCGCAGCATAGTTCAGCTTCCTACCGCTCTACTGTTGAATTTCTTAATTCTTGAATATTGAATTTTCACATTTAATAGCAAAATGTACTATTTTGAAAGTAATTTCATAACATTGGTGTTGAATTTGTATCCCTGGGTATCCCAAACTTTTTAGTTTGCTGCTTTGTGAAGTCATTTAACACCAGCTTCAACTCTTTGAGTGTAGGCATAAGTCAACATCAGTCAAAAGGATCGGGAGAAAATTCTTTGCAATGTTCATGTTTACTTGAAAGTGTTACCTGGAAGGTGCATTTTTGCTTGATTCTTCATCCCTGTCAGTACTTAAATGAAATCCTTAACAATTTTAACAAAACTACAGATATTTCATGTCTAAAGGGATAGCTGCTTCCAAAGATTTTGGAAGTTGTGGTACACAGGGTAAATGTTAATTGTTGGTGCCTCTACCAGTTGAGAAGAGGGTCAACATAAAATGGTGTATTTTTTTAAGGTATGTGAGAGTGTGGTACAAAGAAGAATGTTAATGCTGTTCATACGTTTGCTCAGTTTAATTATGTTATATTGTTGTGTTATGTGTCTTCTGACATGTGCCCTTTCAGGTATATATTCTGGACAGATTGGTTCCGCCCTGCGAAAATCATGAGGGCCTGGAGTGATGGATCCCATGCCTTGCCAATTGTGAATACAACGCTAGGCTGGCCTAATGGCCTAGCCATCGATTGGAGGTGAGTACAACACAGGAGACAGAGAAGTTTTTTGAGTAAATATCTTTCCTCTTTCAGACTGTCAGGAATTAAAAAGAGAGGAACTACGTCAGCTTGCATGCACTGGCACTTTTGTATTGAAGACTTTCATTTTCAGCTTGTTAAAAAGCCTGTAAAATGGAAGGATTTCTCTCAGTATGCATCCTGACACACCCCAATAGCCTCTTGCCATGTTTAGGAATATTATTTGAGAAAATATTTTTGCTTCCTAGTGGATATAATGTCATTTAAAGAGATATGACTTTTTCATTATTTGTAGTTCCCTAAGGCTGTACTGGGTGGATGCCTTTTTTGATAAGATTGAGCATAGCACCTTTGATGGGCTGGACAGACGGACTCTTGAACGTATTAGTCAGATGACTCACCCATTTGGCCTTACTGTTTTTGGAGGTAAGCCTGGCATGGAAAAATATTATCTATGATTATCACAGACTTTTTTTTCATATGATGATCTGTGAGTTTGTGTGATAATGTGGCCTTTGTAATCCTGCTTTTCCTACAAAAAGCACTGTTGAAAGTTTCTATTAAAATATATTTAATACTTCTTAGTTTTAGGTCTGTTATTATGTATATTTTTGTTTAAATACTTTGATGCAGATCAGGTAACTCTTTTACTGCAACAAGGCAGATATGCGGTACAAGGCAGATACAGCTTCTAAGGTGGGCTGTTCATACTGAACAGACAAGGTAAATCATCTTCCTAGAGATGATTAGCAATTTCAGGATTTTATTAACTGTATGTAGAGTTTGTCACTGGATTTATGTTGCTTGTGAAGAAAGATCTCAATGTCTGACGCCTTTTGATATTGTGTAAGAATATCTTAAAAAAATACTCTAAAACTTTCTGGAAAGTTGTCATAATGAATGGCTTTTAAAATGCCCTTGGAATTTGAAATGCCACTTGACTCTGTTATATTTCAATTTAAGTGAAATCTCAAGGGGCTTGTTTCTCAAAGTTATGTCTGCCCATGACCTGAAGGGACTCACTTTGGCTGCATTAGTGATAAAAGGGTATTTGTCTTTTTCATTAAAGAGTTACGAAAAGTTATTAAATTTACATGAAAAGCCTTGCAGTTTTTTCTCATGATGCATGATCTTTCGTGTGGTATTGCTCTGTAATTGTTGCATGTTCAATGTCTTTCAAACCAGGTTATGTCTATTTCACTGATTGGAGACTTGGTGGAATAGTTCGAGTGAGGAAGTCTGATGGAGGAGAAATGACTGTTATTAGGAGGGGCATTAATAACATTATGCATGTTAAAGCATATGATGCTCATTCCCAAATAGGTGAGCTCTTTTGTTGTATGGATGATAAACATGAAACAGGGAACAAGAGGCAAATTACCAGGAGAGCAGGTTTACACTCCCAAAGTGGCTATACTGAATTGTAAGTGACATGCAGGGGAGGCAGCACAGGCGCTTACGATCACACACTGTATTTCAATGTTTTGTGACTATATGCAGTTTTTCTCCACCACTTCTGTTACTTTAACCTTCTAAAATGAAATTATGATTCCATTGTATTTTGTATAAATGTATGGCCAATCACAACATTGCGTTTCTCTTTTTCTGGGAGAAGTTTTAAACTGAACTATGTATTTTGAGGAATTGGGTAAATGTTTATTAAACAAACTACCATTCTTAAAGTAATCATTGTGCCTAAAGCTTTTTTTCACCGCTGAATTCTGTGAACTAAACCAAGGATTTAGTTAATTTAGTGCAACACCCAATGATGAAACCATATGCTAAGGCTCATCATTTATTTGGTGTCCAAAAACTGGATCAGGTCTCTGAGCCTTGCTCAAAGAAAGATCTTTGTGTCCAGACACTTGCTGAAATTTGGCAGAAAACTGGATGAAATTTAATTGTATGTTCTTGGCTTGCATTAATATTTGTGTCAATGAAGATTTTATGGAAGGTGGGTCTTAGTATTATGACTTAATACTACTGTCAGTGAACTAGGCTTTTATGGTGTATGCAACACCAGGGTTTGCTACAGCATCTTCTTTTATAAAACATTCTTTTACAGTTACTATGCACTTTTAATCATTTCCAAGCTGTACGCATGATCTTCTGTCTTTTTTTTAAGGCTCTAACTACTGTAACAGAGGAACAAATCCTAATGGAGATTGCAGCCATTTCTGCTTCCCAGTACCAAATTTTCAGAGGGTTTGTGGTTGTCCTTATGGCATGAAGCTGGCTTCAAATCAGTTGACATGTGTTGAAGATCCATCCAATGAGCCACCCACTTTGCAGTGTGGCTCCTACTCGTTCTCCTGTGCTAATGGAAGATGTGTGCCTCGGTACTATCAGTGTGATGGTGTTGATGATTGCCATGATAACAGCGATGAACAAAACTGTGGTTCTTTAAGTAAGTAATCCCTGTAATTTACCCTTAGTATTTGTTTGCAGTTTAGAAAGTTTGATGGATCAGTCTGATTTGTTGGAATAAACCCCAATTTTTTTAGGTTGCATCTGCGGGCAAATCTTGAAATCTACCTGGGAGATTAGTTACTTTAGAAATTATTCAAATAACTCATGGAAATAAGGGATTCAACACTGGCCACCTAAAGAATGCAAAAGTATTCATCTTACTAAGTTCTCAGAATTCAATTTACAAAGTAACAAAAATTTACCTTCTAAAGAAAAGTATTTTCTTTATTCTTAGTTTTTTGTAATTTTTTAAACATATCAGAATATCACTTGCTGTTCTTATTTTCATGCATGGGGAGGGACAAATCACCTGAATAAAGATGAAGAGATTTAAGAAATGGCATCATAAGAAAAATAACAAAACCATGTCCTTTTTCCAACCTTCCTTTAAGATTAGAGCAGCACCTTTTATTTCATTTAACATCTGAATGGAAAATTTATGGTTTTCATTATATTTGTGCACTTCTGAACTACTTGTTACATCTTGATTTTTGCAGTGAAGTGGCTTAAAAGCACGTTGGTTCATTTCCTGGTTTTCCTGTAAAGTGTCTCACAAAATAGTTTTTTTAATTGAGTAAATTGAGAGAACAGTGGGACTATTATAGTTGATAAGATATTGAAGAATTCTTGGCTTTTATGACCTATTTGATCCTTCTTTCTTCAGGGTTAATGCTTTATTTTTAAACCACAAACAAGAAAGTAGAATATATGAATAAAATGTACACCTTAATACATAGTATGACTAAGGTATAAACTGTCTCTTATTAGTGGGCTATTTTAGAATAACTAGGCCCTCTTTTGGGGAAAAGGGAAGCATGATGCAAATGGCTACTTGAAGAAGTAAATTTTTTTGTCTCTGGACTGTTTTGAAGTGCTTAACAATTTAAATTATTATTATTGATTCTTGCAATCTAAAAAAGCTTGTAAGTATTCAGTTCAACAGCCTGTTGGCACATCAGGCATTTTCCTTTTAAGCTGTGTGCATTTTAGAATTTGATGCATATTGTACACATTCTGTAAGTATGTTAAATGTACTGAATATTCTGTCAGGGAATGGAAGTTTTTGACATCTTCATTAAAATCTCCTCTTGTTCTGTTTTTGTTTAGACTATACTTGTGCTTCATCAGCTTTCACCTGTACCAGTGGACAGTGTATTCCAGGTCGATGGCGTTGTGATAAACATAATGACTGTTTTGATGGCAGTGATGAATTGCATTGTCCTACACAAGGACCCACTTCATGCCCTGTAACCCTGTTCACCTGTGATAATAACAGATGCATTCCTAGAATCTGGCTATGTGATACTGATAATGACTGTGGTGATGGGTCAGATGAAAAGAACTGCAGTGAGTATCACAACTGAATGTTGCTTTTTAAACAACTGTGAATGTCTACATAGATATGTCAGTTGGTTTAAGAATGATAATTGAGGTTTGGAAGAAAGAGCCAATATCTAAGTTAGACATATTTTAGAGTCCATAAGATACAGAAGCTCATCTAATTTGAACTGCCAGAGCCAAGTAGAACGCAGAAAAATAATTTAAAGATAGGAAAATCAGTAACTGTGATAGTTGTAACCGTGGTGCTGCATAAAGTTACCCATTGCCTTTTACAGCAAAAAGCAGCTAAAGTTTAGATGTTATAAGCACTTATTTCATGAGTGACCCCAGTAATGACTAATGGTGTAGTCAGCTAATCTAGTTGTGAAGTTTTTACCAGCAGTTGTTTCTTCATTTTCTTTCTTAAGTGTTATTTACAGCTGAGTGGAATCTTCTGTTTGTTTTGCATGAGTCCAAGCCTGCCTATGAACATACAATGACCTGATACTAATGTATCAGTGCTTGTCATTTATGTGGTTACTAGTTGTTGCATTACATGCCACAAGTTAGCGATAGTGTCTATATAATATCTCAGTATTATGCTGATTTCAGAAGAGAGAAAAGAAACACATCTGCCTTTATTGTCATTCTTAACAGCTTTCACAGGTACTTGTGAACCCCGGCAATTTCAGTGTCCGGACCACCGCTGTATTGACCCATTCTATGTCTGCGATGGAGACAAAGACTGCATAGATGGTGCTGATGAGCATGACTGCAGTAAGTGTAACTTTGGTGAATGCCTCCTTATTGCTTCCTCACTCTTACCCCCTGAGGGGTCTTTAGTGACCTCATATTACCAGCTCTAAGATAGCAGAATGTATAATGTGTTGCTTGATAGTAAGCCCTTTGATCTCTTGGCTGGTTGTAGAGAAAAGAAATCTGTTTCCTTTAAGTTTCTGGTAGATTCCAAGGTCACTGTGTTTTCTGTGTCATAGGGAATCATGGTCTTCAGTAGAACTTGAACTCCTGATAGCGTATCTGACTTAGGCACCCATAGAAAAACTGGTGCAGTCTAGCTCTGTAAAATAAATAAATAACACTAATATGTTTTTATTTTGTAGTATATAACTGCAGTGCCACAGAGTTTAAATGTCTAAGTGGAGACCAGTGTATCAGCACTTACTACCAGTGTGACGGTGTTTTTGACTGTAATGATCACTCAGATGAGGCTGATTGCCGTAAGTATATTCCTCCTGAAAGAAAGGCTTCAGTTATTAGGTGATGTTTCCAAAAATTTACTTGATCTGCTGTATCAAATAATTTGCACTACTTTCCTTAAAACCTCGGAATTCTTTTTAGGGGAAACTGGTCTAGAAGTAGTTTTTCTAAGCAGAAATTTCAAACGCAGTAGGTGTGGAGTTTGCATTCCTTTTGATACTAATGTTTTACTTGGCACCTTAGTCTCAGGGTTTAAAAGTAAAATTGAGAAGTCTATTCATCTAGAAAACTGAAAACTTTGTATCCATGAAAGTTAGATTGGAATTTTCCCTTGAGAAATATTTTACATTTAAGATAGTTAAAATCTTGCAATGCAGGGTGGTGAAAACTTGTTTCAGCAAGTAAATCCACATTGCTCTTGGCATGTACGTAGATACCAGTATACATAGACATCACTATGTGCTTGTTCCAAAGATTACCATAGTTGAATTGCCTTGTTCATCATATAATAAAGTAGGAGTTGAATGGTCAGATTCTGAAATGTTGTGTAGACTGACTGTGATTCTATGGCTTTATTGATCTGAAAGCAGCACAGTTTTCAGTAGTATTGTAACTAATGCAAGTGAACTGAACATAGGGATTTTGCTTCTTTAAAATGGAAACAGCTTCTGAACTGTTGATTGTTACTGTTTTAGCTACAAGACCACCAGGGATGTGCCACCAGAATGAATTCCAATGTCAATCAGACGGCAATTGTGTTCCTGCTAACTGGGAATGCGATGGCCATCTTGACTGTGCAGATGGCTCAGATGAACATCATAGATGTCCTGCCAGGACGTGTCCTCCATCTCTTTTCCGCTGTGATAATGGCAACTGTGTCTATCGAGCATGGATCTGTGATGGTGATAATGACTGCAGGGATATGAGTGATGAGAGAGATTGTCCTACTCAACCCTTCCGGTGCCCCAGCTGGCAGTGGCAATGTCCGGGTCACAGTATCTGTGTAAATCTGAGCAAAGTATGTGATAATTCTGCTGATTGTCCTAATGGAGCTGATGAATCCCCCTTGTGCAGTAAGTAACTGTTTAAGCATCTGCTGTAGTGTCCATGCTGTGGCTACAAATAGAAATGGAATATTCAGCATGCTGCATTTAGTGCAGCAGCCTTTCTGGCATAAAGTTTAAGCACATTGAATTTAGAGCTCAAATTACTAAGTGGAACTTGCTTGCAGTGAAAGGAGACTATGATGATGATACATTAATTCATTAGCTATGTCCCATCTTGTGTTCTGTATTCAAATGTTACTTCTGCTGACTTCAATATAGGTTTTTATATAGCAATATGGGAATGAGCTTTGTGTTCCTGAACGCATTCACTAAAGCATGGTATGCTTTAAGTTCAGATGAAATGTGATTCAGTCCATGATATTTTCTTTTAAATTTCTAACTTCAAAAATCATGAAAAAAAATCTAAAAGCTTACATGTAGCCAGAATTTGTATTTGTTGATTATGAATTGATTCAAGCATAACCTTTTTCTTTGTTTCTTTCCTTACTTCCTCCTCCTTCTCTTTAATCAATGCACATTCTCAGATGAACCCCAGCCAGGTATGACTATAAATGATTTTAAATGATTGTTGTTTAATGCAATTTTAGGCTTGGAGTGGTGTAGTAAAATTTTGTTTTTTTCTAGCTAGTTTTAAAGAAAACTCTCATAAATTCATAGACATTCCTGTTTATCATTAATTTAATAAGATTCAGTAGTACATACTATGTTATCTGTCTTTATGTGCATTGTGTGTGTTAAGTTTTGCACGAGGGCCTCAGTCCAGTCGCATATTGCATAACTGATGGTTGTGAAGTCATGTTCACAAATCAGCAGTCTTGGGCTAGTAATGCAATCACTAAGAGTTAATATTAACATAAGAAGGGTTTTTTGTGAACTATTTCCTTGTTTCCTTCATTAATCCCATTTCAGATCAAGAGAGCTGCTCTGACAATAATGCCGGCTGCACTCATCAATGTATTCAAGGACCTTTTGGAGCTCAGTGTACTTGTCCTGTTGGATACCAACTTGCAAATGACTCCAAGACCTGTGAAGATATTAATGAATGTGACCCTCCAGGCTTTTGTAGTCAGCATTGCTACAACGAGAGAGGGTCTTTCAGGTGTTACTGTGATGAAGGATACATTTTAGAACCCAGTGGGAAGACTTGTAAAGCAGCAGGTGAGGAACATTGATGTCAACCTAAAGAATGGCAACAGTGTCTGGAAAAAATGTCTAGCATTGCCACTTTCATATTGTTCTCTTCTAAAAGAGCTGATGTAAACAGCCTTTAAAGTTGTGCATGGGAGAAACCCTTGACTATTAAAACTGTCAGTTGAGGGGTTAATTGGAAACTATTATTTCCTTGGAATTATATATTTAATCAACCGTGTAATTTTTAAGCCTGCAATGGTCAAAAATAGTATTCAGAAGAAAAGCAGTGCCAGACACCTGTAAGCCATAAGTTAAAATTGGCTCTTTATGAAGTTCTGAGTGTTTAAATCCCATCCTTTCACAAGACTTACCTAGTGCCTCTGCTGTACTTTGCTCATTTCTAAAGAATAGACAACGCTGACATGGCCTAACTGTCTGTTGTTCTCTGTCTCCCATGTGGTATACTGACAGTGTAGAGGAGCCATATACCTGGTAGAATTTGTCACCATAGGTTTCCTGGTTTAGGATATAGGCAGGTTGTGGAAGACTTGCAATTTTCCTGCAAATCATAGAATGTGTAAGGTTGGAAGGGACCTTTAGAGGTCATCTAGTCCAACATCTCTGCAGTAAGCAGGGACATCTTCACTAGATCAGGTTGCTCAGAACCCCATCAAGCCTGACCTTGAATATCTCCAGGGATGGGGCCTCCACTATGTCTCTGGGCAACCTGCTCAAGTGATTTACTACCCTCATATTGAAGAATTTTTTTCCCAATATCCAACTTAAATCTCCCCTTTTCTAGTTTAACACCATTACCCCTCATCCCATTGCTACATGCCCACATGAACAGTTCTTCCCCAGTTTTCTTATAGGCACCTTTCAGGTACTGGAAGGTCGCTAGAAGGTCCACCTGGAGCCTTCCCTTCTCCAAGCTGAGCAAGCCCAACACTCTCAGACTATCTTCATAGGAGAGGTGCTGCAGCCTTTTGAGCATTTTTGTGGCCCTCCTCTGGATGTCCTCCAACACGTCCATGTCCTTCCTGTGTTGAAGGCTCTGAAGCTGGACACAGTATTCCAGGTGAGGTCTCACCAGAGCAGAGTAGAGGATCAGAATCACCTCTCTCAATCTGCTGGCCACACTACTTCTGATACAGCCCAGGACGCAGTTGGCCTTCTGGGCTGCAGATGCACATTGGTGGCTCATGTCCAGCTTTTCATCCATGAGTACTCCCAAGTCCTTTTCCTGAGACCTACATTCAAGCACATCATCTCCTAACCCGTATGGATAACGGGGATTGTCCCAACTCAGGTGCAGGACCCTGCACTTGGCTTTGTTGAATAAGTCTGGCCCTTGCTAACAGGGAATTTCTCACAGTTTGCTGTCATTACGGTGGTTACTCTTTAGTTGTTTTTCAGCAGTTTATCAGTGTAAACTGCCACAGAGCAATCTAATTGCAGCAGCCTATGGCTTTCCTGTAATCTGTTTAGTCTCTTCCCAGGTCTCCATGTAGTCTAAAAGGAAGAGGGGGAAAAAAGGCAGGCTGGCTAAAAGGGAGGAAGAACCAGGCTGTGTCAAGTAACTGGTGGTACAAAGAAAGAACTTTGTGGTTTGAATCAGGACTGGGAGGACTGGAGGGCTGAATGTCAGCAGCAAACTTGTTGGACAGTGGGGAAGAGGACCTGAGACTCAGATATGAGATGGGAAGGGGAGTCTAATAGAAATATATGGAGAAAGGATGGAAAAAGGGTGGAGAAAATCCAAGGTAGATCCAAAAGTCAGGTTGGACAGACTGGATATGATAAAATATTAGATCCAAAAGTCAGGATGGACAGACTGGATATGATAAAATATCTTGGACTGAAAATTGACTTGTATCTGGGTATGCATATTGAAAAGATGAATTCAATGGTATTGATGCTATAAAGCCACATCAAATTACTCAGTGTTTCTTTTTCTTACAGAATTACTGTTGAAGAGCCTATTGGTTTATATTAATTTCATTTCCTTTGACAGAGTCTGTGAATCTTCTTTTGCTGGTGGCAAGTCGTAACCAAATCGTTGTGGACAACATTACTTCTCAGTCACACAGTATTTATTCTCTGGTTCGGGATGGGAGGAATATTGTGGCTATTGATTTTGATTCAGTCACAGATCGCATCTTTTGGTCTGATACAACTCAGGACAAAATTTGGAGTGCTTATCAAAATGGGACTGACCGAAAAATAGTAAGTGTTTCTGTCTCTGGTTAACAAAAGGAAAGAGGAGAAAGCCCAACATAATAAGAAGAGACTTAATGTAGACAAGAGAAACAACTTTGTAGATGCTAAGCCAACACTTCATATTGCTTTATGAGAAAGAAAACTGATCACTTTCAAGAAACCCTTTAAAACAACAGGCTATAAGTTGATTTTCCTATTAGTAGATACTAACCTCTTCACTGAAGTTAGTCAGAATGTTTGGGTATATGCTTTGTCAGCACTTTGAATATGTACATTGTGATTTATTCTGCATAGGAGACCTAGAAAATGTTGGATATTTGGTTCCCTCTTCCATTCCATCTCTATAGAAATGGAAAGGGTAAATACATAATACCAACTAGT